>VZRW01009858.1:83678-94065 GCA_013398125.1 Aegotheles bennettii | reverse complement strand
TGTTCCTAGAGACGGCTGCAGCTTCTATTTTTCGTTACAGGCCTCAGAGTCTCAGTTGCTCATATACATATCATGACCACGTCCTTCTAACCATTCTTCCACAACGTATAAACACAGAACAGAAGAGGGTCACTTCCCCCAGAAGCTGGCACTGTGAATATAAATATTCAGCATAAATGGAGTCTGAACAGGAGGCGGTAAGTAGGGAAATAGTCACTCATGGGAGGTGCTGTGAGTGAGGATCTAATATATACTGGAAAAGAAAGCAAGCAGACTGCACAAGAGAGTGCTACATGGTCAGACAACGGCAGCATTGTGGACAGGGATAAGAGTGCTTTTGTTAAAAGACAGATGACTTTGCAAGAAGATTTTGATGCTAGAAGCAAGAGAGTTGTAACCATTTTGATTCCAGCTGTGCTCTGGGAAAAAAAGAGCTATTTACATTCTCCACAGATAAAAGTGGCAGCATCAAAGAAGATCTGGACGTATTACCAGTTTCTTCTCCTAACCTCCAAGACCCCAAATTTTAGCTCAACAGGGTGACCTTATTCTTCCAAGTAATCCTAGAAAAACTGAAATAAAGAATGGATTTGTATCAAAACATGTCTTAGTAAGTTATAAGAACTGCAGGCATTACTAGGCTGCTCAAGGCAAGCTGGGATTTATAAAATAGCTTCCCACAGGCACTGATCCAAGGCCTGTTGAAGTTAATGAGAGTCCTTCCTCTGGCTTCAGTGGGATTAGGAGGAGGCCTCCCACCCATCCCACCATGGCTCCTATATGACTGACAAGTTTAAAGGATCCACCCTGCACTGATGGTCAACTTGCACCACAGAGGAGGTTCCATCAGAAGCTCCCTTCAAAGGCCCAGCAAAGAAGGCTGATGCATCAGATGTGTGGCATATATAAATACTTGAGGCCACCTGCTGAACCATAAAATCTCAGAAGATAAAGGTTTTTTATGCATCCCATAGGGTATTTCTAGCACTATAAGAGTTAAAGAGTTTCTATAAATTTGCATGAAACTCACTTTGACTCCTTGACAAAGGGCTTACCCTTGCAGAAAAATCAGAAACTAAGGAAGCTGCCACTTACTGCACTTTTTTCTGTATGTTGCATTCACAGAATCACAGAATCACAGAATCACAGAATCTAAGGGGATGGAAGGGACCTCGAAAGATCATCTAGTCCACCCCCCCTGCCAGAGCAGGGTCACCTAGAGTACATCACACAGGAACGCATCCAGGCGGGTTTTGAATGTCTCCAGTGAAGGAGACTCCACAACCTCCCTGGGCAGCCTGTTCCAGTGCTCTGTCACTCTCACAGTGAAAAAGTTTTTCCTGATATTTACATGGAACCTCCTATGCTCCAGTTTACAACCATTGCCCCTTGTCCTATCATTAGTAATTACTGACAAAAGCCTGGCTCCATCATCCTGACACTCACCCTTTACATATTTGTAAACATGGATGAGGTCACCCCTCAGCCTCCTTTTCTCCAAGCTAAAGAGACCCAGCTCCCTCAGCCTCTCCTCATAAGGGAGATGTTCCATTCCCTTAATCNTTCAAGATACTTGTACTAATAAAAGGTGACTTCTCTCACGTCTCCTCTTCCTCCTCCCTACACAATACCCTTCAGATGCATGGAAATTTTTTGCAAACTTTGGCACTGTCTGCACTCTAGTAAGTCATGCTGACAGAAACAACCAGGCAGAATTAATGAGAGGAGTTAGCTTGCAGAACAGCACAGTGCATCAGCAGCGACCAAGGAAGAAGAGTCATCTGGATAGCCCTGCACACAAGATAAACTGAGAAAAATAATTTGATCTGCTGTTGAAGCAGTTTAGACTGAAGTGTTTAACTTTTATCATGCTAATTAGTCCAATTTGTAAATGAACTGGGAACAGATACAATAATCACGGTAGCAAGGAATTATTCTAGAGCAGAGAACTCTTCCACTGATTGATACAGAACAAGAGCTTGAAGTAGAAGGACACGGGACTGTGCTCCATTCTCTGGAATTTCAGCATCTTCTTCCAGTACATACTTAGAAAAATGCATAAATTCTGTAAATTCTCCTAAAGATCATCAAGAAAAACCACACATTACTGCCTTAGGTTGGCAGTAAACCATTCCCATAAATACTGGAGCAAGAGATAATCCGGCAGCTCACTCCACTGCACGGGGCAACGACCACACCAGAGAGCATGGTGAAGGCAGTCTGTCCTTCCTAAACAGTTTCAACCCACTTACACTGACATACAGCATATTTTTTAATGCAAAGTATCATTGTGTATCATGCATGTGACCACCTTGGGAGTGTGGATGGAAGACATTCTGATCTAAACACCTGTGTTGGGCAGCGGTTGCTGGCATTTCTCTGGGCAGACAGGTACAGACAGCATGTACCCACTGCCCAGGAGACACCCCCAGAGCTAACTTGAGGTCGTTGCTTTCCTTTTAGCAACTGCAGGTGGGAAGTAGCAGTCTTTTTCTAGCATGCACTTTTACAGCAGGGGAAGAATCTTCCTTGCCTTTTTTTTTGTCTAAATCCCCTGAATAAGAAATCAGAAAGATACCAAATATTTCACTGCAGTTACTCACTTACATACCTACTTGCTAGAAAATTGTCATGTCTGAATGAGAGCCATGTGTTTGTTTGTTTGTTTTACTAAGTAACAAAGACAACTCTGCTTTCTGAGGAGTATATTTGTACATTGCTAATTATTTTTTCCATGAATACACCAGCTAAATTTTGCATGGAAAAACAGACAAAAGGATGTCATTAAAATGGGTCCCAAGAAACTTTCAAATTATTCACAGTGGTCTTGTGAAAACAAACATGCTTGCAATATGCTAGGATAATATCAGGTATTTATTAATTTTGTCAACCTGGCCTGTATGTGAAAAAATGAAGCACATGCAGTTGAAGTTTAGTATCCTAATCGTAAAGTGTAAACTGCTCAAATTGAATTAACTTTGTAGAGAAAGATACAAGCATCTGATGTTACAAATCCTTACTTACAGTAGGTTGTCAACTCATTGGAAAAAATCTGTTTGAGAATTCCACCATGACCCCATCACTAGAATACATAAGCATCTAAAGTATAAAAACTTCAGCCCTGAGTAAGTCATAATGCTGCTTTGGGGCCCACTGACTCTGCCTGCTCCCAGTGCTACTGTGCACACTTTCAAGTTGATGCTAGGAAATGAACCAGAAAGAGATATTTCTTTTTAATGTTTTTCTTTCTATCTGAACCTGAAGATGGACTAATTGAAGGTGACTAAAAAGCTGGAGATAGGTGATGGGCCACGAGGATGTCTGGATAAACTGAATCATTGCATCCCTGGTACAAAACCATTGGCTTCACTTGGCTTAAGCCAGTGGGATATTTAGAACAGCTGTAGACTGGGTTTAGAACCAACAAGCAGTTGAAAATAAAACACATACAAATACTAACACAAACAATCAAAATCCTAGGAAACCAGCAAGGAATTTAGGCAATACTGAACTTGTTGAGTAGAACACAAGATTCCCTGTTACAAATTGGATGTTTGTACACCACATGGGAGTGAGTCAGGCATCTCTGAGTAGGGGGTTTCTGCATATTTCTTCAGAGATATCTGACCCCTTCCCATGGAGTGTATGGGTATCTAACTTTTTATTAATAAAAACCAAGGCAGAGGAAGTAGTTTGAATTCTGAGGATCTGAGGGCATTAATTCAGGGCTGCTGGTAGATGCTTGCACCCCTGGGGGACCCAAAGGCGTGAATCCTTCAGAGAAAAGGTACCTACATCACTTATTTCAATGAACAGAGCAAGATTCACTGTTTTCTTTTGAAGTGGCACCCACTTTTAACCTCTTTGACTAGTGATGAATACTCCTTTGGGAAGCAAGAGACCAGAAACATCTTCCAGCTCCCAGGAAGCTGCAATAACTGCTAAAGCAGGGGAGAGGCAGGGACACGAGCCCTCCTTCTGTCAAAACTGCATCCTCTTTCAGGGTTGGATAGAAGAGATGTGGGACTTGAGAAAGAAATATATTGAAAAGACTTAGAGAAAATATGATGGCTTGGGTAAGGGCATTTGACAAGGGTGAGAGAACACTGTAGCTCCCTCTTGTGACATTATGACGTTTGTATTAAGCAGTCACACAGAAGAGAGAGAAACAGTTCTGCAGCAGTGAGAAGGTGGCAGCCCTGACAGCACTTTGTGCTGTCGTGTCTTTTGCCACAAACATGAATATTCTAGGTCTTCTGGACCGGGTGCCTCAGTGAACTCAGCACCACCCCAGCTAATTCCCCTAATCTGACCTGGCTTCAAGAAAAATCCTGTACATGCTGTCCTGTACTGAGAATATTTCAACAGGCAGCATAAAAGCTCAATGGAAATGTCAAGGAAAAGTACTTAATTACTTCTGCAGTAGATACTTCCACTCTGTTTAAATTAATTTCTGAATATGGACCTCAGTGACAAATCTTGTTCCATTTTCAAGTAATAACAAACCTCTCCTGCAATCCAGCAGGCTGTGGAAGGGACACTATCAGTTGTCCAACCCTGTCTGAGGAAATAGCTGGGCTGTAATGGTGTATTGCATTATGAATCCCAGTGTGCTAACACATGGGAGGAGTGGGCACAAGGCAATCATCACCTCTTAAAAAACCTCCAGAGAGCACTGCACCATCCCTGCTGCAAACCCATCAGCGCCAGCCTAGCAGCCTGCCCTGGCTTCTCAGGAATCCCCCATCCCTACCTCTGAAGGTCTTCATGGCATAGACCAGGACTACAACAGACCACACAAAGACAGACTCTTCAGCTGACACTTCTCTTCCTTTCAGCACAGTGCAGACCTGTCCACAGTGGGCAACTGCTTTAATGCTGCATGCAGCAACCTGCCAGGTTTCTTGACACCTGGCAGCCAGAAGGATAAAGGTGTGCCCAAAGCCCCAGAGGCTGGCGAGGGATGGTGGAGAGCTCACCTGGGCTCAACACTCTGGGTGTCCAGCCAGTGCTTGGCTCTGCCAGTCCCTCTTTCAGGAAGATGCAGACTGTTGCAGAGCTAAGATCAGACTTCACTCCAGTAAAAAGGCTGCAGTAGACATATTCAACACCTGTAACTGATCAGTAAGGAGAGCTGGGGCCTTAGAGCAGAGGCCTGCCTTGGGATGGAGACTGCCATCTCTGCTGGGTGGGGGTGGTCAAAGACTGACACTCCAGGACTAAACATTTCACTGCTCACACAGTTCTCTTAAGAACAAGATGAAAGAAGGAACAAACTACATATGACAAACATTAATTTTGCAAGCTCAAGTCCACAAACAGGATTGATGATGTTGACTGTTAGATGCCAGTTTTTAGGTATTCATGGTCTAAAAAGGAGCTGTCATTGTTCCCTTTTGTATAGTACCTATTACAGGGGGCTTGGGAATTGACCCAATTCCTTGTGCAATTCAAACCTTAATTTCTGGCTCCAGCATCAGCAGCAGAAGAAAATAACTGTAGAGGCATTCTGTTATTCCATTTGTCACAGCAATCTGCATCTCTGTGTCCTTACATAAATAACCCTATCACCAGGAAACAAAGGCCTGTGTACGTATGAGAAGAAATAACTGCTGGATTAGCAGTAAACTAGACTAGCTGTCCCTTTTCGATCTGCTTCGACTGCAATCAGTGCTCCAGATAATATGTGGCACTACAAAGTCCACAGTCAGATGTTTTGCTTATTGTCTCCACTTCTTTTTTTAGCATCCAGTTTTCTAGCCATGGATGCTAAACCAACTATGCAGCAGTAGGTTTCCTTCCACAGAGCACTTTGGTACCCAGGCACTTGCTTCACCGGCGGGGCTGCCGCTCCTTTGATCGGCCGCCCTCACAGCAGCTACCGCAGCTTATCGAATAGAATCAAAACTTCTCCCCTGAGCTCGCAAAACTGCCCAAGCGACTGCACTCAAGCAACTGCAGCTGAATGTTTTCCTCTCCAGGCTCCCCCCGGCGCAGCCGGAGCCCGGGCGCTCACCGAGCAGATGCTGCCCCCTGTCTGGCTTCTCTTTCGCTGGCCCCAGCTGAGCTCTAGTCAAGGTGAGGGAAATTTGCCTCTCTTGGCATGACCACAAGCCCGCCCCAAGCTCGCAGGTGTGGCACAGGAGGACCTCCCACAATAAGCAGGAGGTGAAGGACAGGAAAACAAAACCAGTTATTTCCCTGGGAAAACAATTTTCATAGGTACCAGATAGCCACTTTGAGTAAACAGTTGCCCAAATTGTGCAGCATCATTTAAAAGGGAGAAGAAGGACCCAAGTCCATGTCACAAGACAGTGGTAACTTCAGATTATATGATTGCCCCCTCCCTGGCAGTGTTCAAGGCTAGGTTGGATGGGGCTTGGTGCAACCTGGTCTAGTGGGAGGTGTCCCTGCCCATGGCAGGGGGTTGGAACTGGATGATCTTTAAGGTCCCTTCCAACCCAAACCATTCTATGATTCTATTATCCCTGATCTTTTTGGGCTGCACTACAGTAACTTTATGATACTCAAATAATTTCTTGCTTGTGCTATTTTGAATGACAACCTTTAAAGTCTGTAATGTCCTGTGATGTTCATTATTGGAGCCTGCAGCTCGTGGGAGAAATTGTACCCAAGGCAGATGAACTGCAATGCAGTTCCTTCACTGGTTGCTTCCAGGAACTGGAAATTTCCAAAATGAATGAGGCCTGTTTTCCAAAAACGCCAGTCAAAGTCAATCCTAAATGATATAGGCAGAATTCGGACAGTCAGGAATGCTTGTGTACGTGTTTTTGTTTTTCTACATAAAATAATTGCTATAGAAATCTATTCTGCATCACTGAACTCTTCCAGAGGTGCCAGAGCACTCCAAAGGAGAAGCTGCCCAACATGAAACCTGCTCCTGTGTTTAGCTAGAAGTATTTCTAGGGAGTGCTGTGATTATCTCCATGACAATCAAAGCTACTCTGAGCATCCTGATGGAATATATATTCTAAGTAGGTTTTACAATCCTCGTATTTCTAAAACATTTCTTCTAGCAGTACCGTGTACTGATTTCAGATATTTTCACCTTAAAAACTAAGGTTGCAGCTTGCAGTGTGGGACTCTGGTCACATTGATTGCTATTAGTAGCATTGCAGTTGCAATTAGTGGCTCCTTTATGTATCCAAGCCCCATTTTATGAGGACCATCTAGCCACGCAGCCAAAAGATTAAAAATGGGAAGGTGCCTGGAAAGACCCAGCTCCCCTAGCAAACAGCTGCACCAAAGCATTGTCTTACAGCTCAGAGTGCTGTTGTCACCTTCCCACTGTAGGACAAAATGCTCTCAAACTTATTTCTCCCATTGCACTGACAAAACAAGCAACAACCCAGAGGAACCAAAAGAACCTAACTTCTATGTGTAATTATATAGTCATATAAAGACATCTTAACGGTTTAAAGTAAGTAGGAAAACATTTTATTTAGAGGCAGGGTGTAAAATCTTGACACTATCAAAGAACTAGGCATTTTGTCATTGCCTTCACCAAGGAGTCAAGATTCGACCCTCTGTCTTCAGTTGCAAATATATAATTATCCCATTTTGTAAGATGGGATCTCTGGATGATTTGTCCAAATTCATGCAACAAAGTGGTCAATAAGAGGCGAGCTGAAAATTATTTCCTCTTCCACAAAAAATGTTGAAATTTCCAAACAATCACATCCATCCAAAATAGGAATAAAAGTCAGAATCTCATCTGTTTCAGCCTGCAAAGGAATAAGTTTAGATATGCATCATATGTTTTTCTTTTTATGATCAAGACACTTGTTTCAATTTGGCTTTAACTTTACTGAAACTTAATTTAAATATTAAAAAGAGGCTCTTTAAAAACTTTGCTCAGAAAAGTCAAAGTAGGATATGGGAACAACCTTAAGGCATTTTTAAGGAAGTTTTAAGTTCATTGAAATTGTCCTTTTCAAATACACAGTTTGAGAAATCAGCACTTTCCTGTGCAAAATTAATATTCTGTTCAACTTCTGAGCAACTCTATTGCTGTTACATCCTGCCTTTCACTGTAAGATGTTGCTAGTAGGACTTGAAGTTAACGGTTTTAGCCTGTTTACATAATGATCCCAGTAAAATCTCTGCCAAAATGGTGGGTAGGCAACCAAGGATTTTGGTTTTGAATAGACAGCTTTTCCCTAGACTTGTTGGTCATGAGGCAGAATTCTTACCCCACCATGGCTGGTAGGATAGATGAGTCCCTCGCTGCACCTCACTGCTCACACACTGTTGACCCAGGCAGGTACAGTGACCGCTATGTGCACATTTAGACATGCCCATTAGGTTTCATCTCAGTATAAGAAAAATTTTTTTTACAGTGAGAACAATTACTCACTGGAACAACCTCCTTAAGGATGTGGTAGAGTCCCTATCACTGGAGGTTTTCAAGATGTGATTAGACATGGTGCTAGATAATCTCAGCTAGGCTCCCTTTCCCACAAAAGATTGGACCAGATGATCTTTTGAAATCCTTTTCAACCTGTTGTACAATTCTGTGATTTATATGTCCACATGCTCATTGGGATATGGGCATTAAGTCCAAGAAAATGTTGGGTTCCCTATTTTCTGAGCACCTTGTTATGAAATAGCACTTCTTTTCACACAGGAGTGAAGAACCTTGTTCTCCAGGACTTTGGGAGATGAGGTAAGTCCCAGGAGAAATCTGCAGAAGCCAGCAATGAGGGTTTTACTGAGTGCAGCAGATGTGGGCTATCCCTTTGCCCTCCCCAGCAGATTTCAGACGCTGACAGTGGCTATGAGGAGAGCACTGGGAAAAAACATTTAGACCCTAGACTATTCCCAGGGTCGTGGAGAGTCTGATGAGTAACCTGCATGGTGCTGGGACCCTGCAGTGCAGTAGAGCGGAATTGATGGGCACGTGTGAGAGACGATCAGGTCTGACTCTTTAAAACAAGCAGTGACAGATCCTGCAGGAAGGATGGACCCCATTCACTAAAACCTGAATTAATTTAACGGAATTCAATACAAGGCTTCAGAATGTGCCAGATACTCACAGAAACAAGTCAACATGCTGGGACAAGCCAATCCTTGAACACTATTATAGCATTATCTTAAAACTGCTGGAAACAAATGACTCTTTAAATAAATCATAAGAAAACATTCCTGCTTATTAAATAATGAAGGTGTCATCCTAACAGCATCTGCAGTACATACACTTTGGTGATAACTAATGGCATCCAAGTGACAAAATAACACTCAGGCCACACTGGTGAAATGACTTCTCTTACTCAGGGCTTGAGCCAAGCTGTGGCACACTAAGGAAGGCTGACAGCACGTTAGGTGGACAGATGAGTACTGCAATACAACATCCATTTTAAATGTATAGTTAAAAACAGAAGAAAAAATTTCATGAGAGGTGTTGGGAATCCAGGAGAAGCTAGGTGATGTAACCCCAATCTGGCGGCAAGCCGCCCCGGAGCGCTGGGTGCACAGGGAGCACAGAGCCGGCCGCCCTTTCAGCACTTGATGTTCTTGCTGGTATTGTAGGTTTAGCAGTTATCGACATCCACCACACAGAGCACATCCTGCTCTCTCCTCTGGTACTCAGGCACTGAGGTACCCTGGTGCTCCCAGCCCTGCCTTTTAAGGTCCTTAGTCTTGTTAAGTAGTTAACCTTTATTATTACAAAACAATTATCACCTGAGTGTAATGGTCAGTGGGGCTGCTCTATCAATTATCAATCAGTTAGCACTCTGATCAACCTCTACAGAGAGGACTCCTCCCATTATGAGTGCTAATTTAAAATTATTAAGGCTATATTGGCACCACAGGAAAACCACATGAATATATGAGTGTATCGCACAAGTGCTTTGTTTAGACTATAAAAATGGCCTATTTGAAATAAATTTCCTAATCCAAAGCTTGCAGTTTTCATTTTGGCATATCACAGAATCACAGAATTCTAGGGTTGGAAGGGACCTCGGAGGATCATCTAGTCCAACACCCCAGCCAGAGCAGGGTCACCTAGAGTACATCACACAGGAACGCATCCAGGCGGGTTTTGAATGTCTCCAGTGAAGGAGACTCCACAACCTCTCTGGGCAGCCTGTTCCAGTGCTCCGTCACTCGCACAGTGAAAAAGTTCTTCCTGATATTCACATGGAACCTCCTACGATCCAGTTTGCATCCATTGCCCCTTGTCCTATCATTGGACGTCACTGCAAAAAGCTTGGCTCCATCATCCTGACCTTCACCCTTTACATATTTGTAAACATGGATGAGGTCACCCCTCAGTCTCCTTTTCTCCAAGCTAAAGAGCCCCAGCTTCCTCAGCCTTTCCTCATAAGGGAGATGTTCCACTTCCTTAATCATCTTAGTGGCTCTG
>VZRW01009858.1:60686-82953 GCA_013398125.1 Aegotheles bennettii | reverse complement strand
GTCTATAGTTACCCGGGTCCTCCTTCTTGCCCTTCTTGTAGACTGGAGTGACATTTGCTTTCCTCCAGTCCTCAGGCACCTCTCCTGTTGCCCATGACTTACCAAAGATGATGGAGAGTGGCTTAGCAATGACCTCTGCCAGCTCCCTCAGCACCCTTGGGTGCATTCCATCCGGACCCATCGATTTATGGATGTCCAGATTGCTCAACTGATCCCTAACCCAATCCTCATCTACCAAGGCAATCTCCTCCTTTGTCCTGACTTCTTCCGGGGCTGTAGGGATCAGGGGCTCCTGGGGAAAGCCTGCAGGAGTAAAGACAGAGGCAAAGAAGGCATTCAGCACCTCTGCCTTCTTTATATCCTCTGTCTCTAGGGCTCCCACCTCATTCATCAGTGGGCCTATATTGCCTCTAGTGTTAGTTTTATTCGCTATGTATTTGAAAAAGCCCTTGAATGTTTCATCTTTCTCCCACCCCTTGCTTTTTGTCATTGCTGATGGTATTTTTTTGCTCTTTATTTTATTTTGCTTCACTACATTTTTTGTCATTTGGAACTGTTTCCACTATAGAGAAAGAAAGCACTATTGGAGATTGACACCTGTCCATCCTAGCTGCTAGCTGATAGACNTATGTATTTGAAAAAGCCCTTGAATGTTTCATCTTTCTCCCACCCCTTGCTTTTTGTCATTGCTGATGGTATTTTTTTGCTCTTTATTTTATTTTGCTTCACTACAGCTTTTGTCATTTGGAACTGTTTCCACTATAGAGAAAGAAAGCACTATTGGAGATTGACACCTGTCCATCCTAGCTGCTAGCTGATAGACTTAGCAGGATTTTATTTTACAATAAATGCAAAATTAATTTAGAATTTGTTTTGAACTTTTCATGTGCTGGGAAGGACCAAAGAACTAACAAGAGCTACCAGAACTGTCAGCACCTGTGAGACCTGTTGCCTGCCTAAGCTGCTAAGAGGTAGAAAATGAGAACAAAATTAAGCCCTCACCCATAAAGACACAGGTCTTTGTTCTAGCAAAAACAATAATATTTACATTCAATACTGATTAGCGAGCTTTCCAATAATTCCCTCCAGAAATATGTTTCAAAATATAACAAACAGTTCATCTTTTTAAGAACATTTGTCTGATTAAGTAAAGAGAGTCAAGGCCAGTTGATGAAAGGAGGGACTTCAGAAGGACGTGGCTGTTCAATGGGCAACTGTATAAGGAAAAAAATATTTGGGCACAAAATACTGTATTTACTGCTCTGTGAAATGGAAACTATTGAGAATTCCAGTTCAAACTGAGGAAAACCCCTCAAGGCAAAACTCCATCTATTTTAACACTCTTGGATGTCAGCTGAAAAGGCCAAGCAATCTCAAGCTATAAAGCTGAGCTGAATCCGGAGAGGCGTTCTTGACACATGAGTCATTCAGCTTGTGCCAGCCAGAGCACATCCACACTCCAGCTTGCAAGATGGATAAGCTTTTCCAGATAGCCCTGCTAGTATCTGGGCCAAACATTATGACAGATGTAAGAAATAACAAGCAGAAATACCGTTTAGATGCTGCTTGCAAGCAGTCACATGGGGTAAATCCAAACATCGCAGATACCTTTCAAAAATTCAAATCAGAATTCAAAGGCTACAACATGGCTCCCCCACAACTTCAGTAGCTCAGTCCCTTCCTCTTCCTTCCAGGAGCCAAGGACCTGAAGGGCAGCTCAGCGGGCATCACACAAATGCATTTTTTGTTTCAGAGAGAATGATGATGGCTACGTCCCTGTTCAGAAGGTACACAGACTGGGCAGCAATACTGCCAGTGAAAGGGAACAAAGTGCTTTGCCCTGACTCTGCATTTAGCACCTACTGTACGGCTAAGGAAAAGCTGCTAAAACCACGGTTATTGATATGTGACTGTTTTTTTAGCAATGTAAACACCAGCAAAATTAAGTTTAGAAAAATTTGTGATGTGCTGGCTTATTTCCAAATTTGTGAACACACGTAATTCAGAGGACCTGAGATTTTTTCAGTCTTGAAATAATCGAATCTCCTAGGCTACAACCCTCTTATCTTTCAGAGTCAGGCTCCACTGTTGGATGAACAAGCTGAAACCTGCCACATAAAGCCTGAAAAGCACCCACCCCCTAGGAACTCGATTCTCTGGAGATATTCTGGCAGGCAGTAGAGCATACTATCTGTAAATTAAACTAACCATTTGGCTTCCTTACAGGTGAACCTAGGGTAAGGTATCCAGAGGAAGGCTGACTTTTACTGACATTATTTAGCTACATAATTTTTAGACAGCTTAGGTCAGAAGTCCATTTAGTGGAAAACACTAGGATAACCATCAGCATCTGATTTACCAGAGGCACTAAAAGTGCCTCTGACCAGTTGTAAAGAAACAAACGGCCTCTCTTGTGGGGCACCAGTATTCCTTTATAGGCTGAGACCCAGATTTGAGACTGTGCCATTTGCCTGAACAGCTCTGGCTGAATTTAGTTCCATTATTTTCAGGATAATTATGGAATTAATGTCTCATAAATGTCAGGATCGAGTACTCATAAAACTTAGGACTAATCATGGAGACAAAGCTTAAGCTGAAAGAAAAGAACACCTGTGCATGCATTGTCATAAAGTGCCTGTTCACTCTCTAAACCACAGGCTGATCATTATTTCATGCCTATCCATTAAAATATCCATACTTATCTCCTAGATCGGATCCCTCAGCTCACATGCTTTGCAATTCTTTATCTTGTTAGTTCTTTCCAAATTGGTCAAACTAGCTGATTCTTCCTTCGAGGAACAGTATGCATATTGAATTTTATAAGGTGTCTTTCTGCCACTGTTCCAGGAAAATAAATTTGCATTAATTATAATACAGTGGCATAAACTTCTGCAGGAAACATTTGCTTGGATTATTGACTGAGCCAGGAATACAACTGCCAATAAATTGATACATCATATTTATATATTTACTACACCATTCTTTCCATATTCCATCATTCTTTATCTTCTATACCCTCTCCACAGCCAACACCATGAGCTTTAGAGACAGGTACAAGAAATGCATAGTATGCTGTCAAAAAATAACTTGCCACTAAACCAACTTACTCCCTAGCGTGCTCAAAATATCTTTTATCTTAAAGGTATGGAAGTCATTCCAATCTCCAAATGCATTTATAAAATCCTGCAAACATTCAGCTGTTTATGCTCTCATTATATCTGTGACAATGACACAGAGAAAGTGACAATAATTAATTCATTCCTTCTTGGAAAAATAATCAACAGGTTGCTTATAAGAAAACCTTTTTATATAATTCTTACTTTTATTTCCTTTCATGGCTGTTCTCTCATTAAAAAGAGCAAACAGATTGGCTCATTTACTTCAAGACCTGTACAGAAACAGCTTCCCATATCTGCACAGGTTTTTTTCTGCACCCAGTAACAGTCAGACCATAGAATCGTTTTGGCTGGAAAAGACCTTTAAGATCATCAAGTCCAACCATTAACTCAGCACACTGCCAAGCCCACCACTAAAACATGTCCCTAAGCACCACATCTACAAGTCTTTTAAATACCTGCAGGGATGGTGACTCAACCGCTTCCCTGGGCAGCCTGGTCCAGTGCCTCACAACCTTTTCAGTGAAGACATTTTTCTTAATATTCAATTTAAACCTGTTCTGGCACATCTTGAGGCCATTTCCTCTTCTCCTATTGCTTGTTACTTGGGAGGAGAGACCAATACCCACCTTGATCCAACCTCCTTTCAGGTGGCTGTAGAGAGCAATAAGGTCTCCCCTCAGCCTCCTTTTCTCCAGGCTGAACAACCCCTATTGCCTCAGATGCTCCTGACCCTTCACCAGCTTTGTTGCCCTTCTTTAGACTCATTCCAGGACCTCAGTGTCCTTCTTGCAGTGAGAGGCCCGAAACTGAACACAGTACTCAAGGTGCAGCCTCACCAGTGCAAAGTACAGGGGGACAATCACTGCCCTGTTCTTGCTGGCCACATTATTTCTGATACAAGCCAGGATGCTGTTGGCCTTTTTGGCCACCTGGGCATACTGTTGGCTCATAATCAACCAGTTTGCAACCAACATCCCCAGGCCCTTTTCTGCCAGGCAGCTTTCCAGCCTCTCTTACCCAAGCCCATAAATACTCGATTTTAAATTTAAACCAAAAAAAAAAAAAAAGTCAAAAAAGTTTGTAATAAGAAAATCTAAGTTCATATTTCAAGCAAACCTGATTTTGTTTTACTTGTCGTAACTAGTTGGAAATGAACAGATGCTTTGTAATTGGAATAAATATAAGATAGATGATCAAAGGTAAACTGCATGTAAGAAGGATCTATTAAGGTAAAAAATTTAGTTTTTCAGGCTTGAATGGACGGAGTTTCCACTTCAACAGGATCCTTCATTTCAGCATAACATTCAGATCTGGTATCTTAAGCGTTGGAAACAGAGCATGTTACTCCAGCTTTATTGAAAAAAAAAAAGATTGACTGAAAAAGCACTAGGAAATAAAACTGTGGCAGATTGGGTCACCACCATTTCCCTTTGATTTTGGACACAGAGAAGCGTTTCCTCTCAGGGCTCTTGCTGCTGCCATGCTTGCTGCTGCCAGGAGCAGTTTCTTCAGCTAATGTAAAATTCATTCAAAATCAATAGAAGGCTGGTGGGCAAACTTGCCTGCACCAGCCATTGCACCTTGCAGCCATTGAAACAGACTGTTGCTTATTTTGTAGCACAGCAGCTGTGAGTGAAAGGCTTGCCGGTCTCCTCAGGAGATCATCTCCTCTGGCCCACCTTGGTCTGGCCCTTCACAGAAACACCTGTAGAGCACAGAACCATCAACTGCTGCTTGGGCTTGCACATGAGCCCCAGGTGTGAAGTGAGTGTTAATACACGACTGAAATGCCTTTTTTGCATATTAGTAGTTACTGACTTGCTGTTTCTAAACCCAGGCATTTGTTCAGCGGTGCGCTACAAACATTACCCACAAGGAGGAGCCCAACTTACAAATAATTCACTATGGAAAAAAGACGGCAGCTCCTGGATAGCCTTCCCCACTCTAAGCAGATTAGTCAATAATCACTGCTTGATAAAAGAAACTGCGTTTCTTTCCACTAAACTCCCATCCGGAAGAAGATTCGCCAGCTAGAGGATGTTTGCCTAATTACATTATCCCAGCTTTTCCCAATTACATGGAGAACAGATGTTTTGTGACTGGAAATGAACCCAAAGAGAAAGAACATCAAAGACCAACTGCCTACAATAAGAGCTTATAAAATCAAATAAAACCACCTAACTAATCAAAGAGGCCAAACACTGTGTTATTGTAGCCTGGTTTGACTTTTTAAAACTCAATTAGTTACAATGCCAAACACATTTTGCCCAGGCAGAAAGGTGTGATTAAGCAAAATTGGTTCCCTTGGGACTACTGGATGATGCTGAAAGGAAACAGCAAAGGTTAGTAGAAAGTTTCACACAGTAAAATAAAGTTACTATATGAATGTATAGCAGCAGTTTGCATTTTGAATTTACTGTGCTAATTTCAGTATAACACACAAAGCTTAGTTTAATTTGGCAGTGACTTTGTAAATAGTCTCATTACTATTTTATAGCTATAAAAAACTGTAGGAGAGCTGACACATTGAGAAAGAAGGGCAAGTGTGCAAACTGCTTATACAGTTGTGGCTTCTCTTGCCTGGTTTTCAGATGTGTTGAGCCTTCAGAGAGCCATTTGAAGTCAAAATGGCACTTGTACATGCTGAGCTTGTATGGGCATGGGCTTTGAAATTGTAATCCAAAACCTGAGGTTTGCAAATTCAGTGGCTGTGTTTCAAAACTTGATCTTGGGCAACCTGCCTACAGTTACTCAGTCACGCCTGGAAGAATAAGGAACGACATCCTTACCTGTCAGAAATGAGTAAAACGCTGCCAGATGCCTCATGAGAACCAGCAAGGATTTCTCTTGAGTTCACTTGAGCTGAGATTTCATTCTAGATTTCCTTCATGTAAATGAGTGCTAACTCAATTCCCAGCTCACTCACTTTCTATGTTTTTTTCCTTCCTGTTCATACATTTATATTTTACGTACCCAGAATTCAGAGTAAGGTAAGTGGTTTCTTTCTTCTCATCTGTCTGTTGCTTTCCTTATTACTTTTCTGTTTTCTTAATTTGCCACCCACTCTGTAAAACGAGATTACTTGAGCTGTTGATTAAGACTTCAGAAAAAAAATCTCACAGCTATAGTCTTTTATTATCTTTGTGTTATTCAGAAACAAGTACCTACACAAGAGCCAAGACTGCTCTAATAAAGTTGATTAAATGCTGAATTTTTACATTCTAACAAAACTGCTCCACCATGATATCAGCTGGTAGATCAACCCAGCAGGGAACAAGCAATCTGCGGGTTACTGGAGTGCATTGATGAGAACTTCCTAACAAGGATGATCACTAAGCCACCGAGGGCAAGCACTCTGCTGGACACCACACTGACAACCAAGGAAGAACTCATCAGGAATGTGAAGGTCAGGGGCAGCCTTGGCTGCAGTGATCATGAAATGGTGGAGGATCTGCAAGGAAGGAACAAGATAAATAGCAGGATCAGCCCCTGGACTTCAGGAGGGGAGACTATGGCCTCTTAAGGTATCAACTTGGAAAAATCCTCTGCAATGCATCCCTAGAGAGAAGGGATGCATAATAAAGTCCATTGAGTCTCACGGCTCAATGCCACATCCATGCCTCCTGAGGGTGCTGGCTGATGTCATGATGAGGCCACTGTCATTATCTTTGAAAGGCTATGGTGATCAGGAGAGGTTTCCGAAACGTAGAAAAGAGCAAATGTCACTCCTATCTTCAAGAAGGGCAGGTAGGAGGCCACAGGAAGCTACAGGCTGGTCAGCCTCATCTCTGTCCCTTAGAGGGTGATGGAGCAAGTATTCCTGGAGACCACCTGCTAACATCTGAAGGACAAATGACTGGGAACAGCCAGCATGGACTTTGTAACCACATAGCCCTGTAATACAACATAGCCATTGCTAGTAACAGGCCAAACTACCAAACTCCCCCAGTGGAATATTTTGGGAACTAAATTTATCTCATAGGAAATTTCTGGAATTTAAATACCCCCAAAAGCCATCTTACAAAATTTTTAGTTCTTTGCCTATGAAGCTGTAGCTGCCAGGCATCACATGATGCTCTCGGTTTTGCAAACAACCCTGTCATCTGTTTGTTTACTCCCCTCTTGGTAGTAGTTGACCCAGTCCTCTCTGATGGACTAGCAGGAGCTCAGAGTGCCCTAAGGACATTTTGTTTAGGGAATGCACATGGACACCCAACGTGCATACTTACAGAAAGCTCTTCTCTTGTGCAAGAGAGATTCAAGACAGACAAAATGAACTCTATGTACTTTGTCTTCAGGATAGCAGCATTCACCCGAGGTATGGAGAACTTGAAAAACTTGTTGAACAAGGGAATGCCACAATGATTAGTATTCATTTGGGCAAGGACTGGTAGAATGCATAAGAGCGGAACTTTTGGGTTTGCATTTTAACAACCAAAAATGTCAGCTTATATCTGCTGTTAACCACATCATAAGACAAACATAACTTTTCATGGTCACAGCCTTAGGGCCTCAAAATCTCTGAAAAAAACCATACAGCTATCACTCAAACTAGGCAGCTTTGATAGAAAAAGAAAATGAAGTGACAGACAAAAAAAGGGGGAATAGAGAAAAATAACCCTCACCAGGCTGTGATACAAAGAAAAAGACAATGGATTATTGACTGCGTGTTACCCTTGAGAGTGCATTTCTGAAGCAGCCAAATGAACTTGTGCACCACTTCTGTTCTTCCTTCTGGGTGCTCCCCAATTCTGGTTTTCATTTCTTTCCTCTACTTAGTCTTTCTGATTCTTTTTCCTTCCTCACCCACAGCCTCCTTTCTCTCTTCTGCACTGAGGTGCCACAGAAGTGTAGAAATCAGAAAGGTACTGTTTTGCAACGTGCACAGTACTTGGGTTTTAAAATTCCCTACACCCATAAATTTGTCTTGACTACTTGAGTCTGTTTTCATGTTTGCACAAAAATAGTCAAGTAAACCTCATTCAAAAACCAAAACAGCAGCACCTGCACTTTGTTCAGCTTGCTTTTTCTTTAAGCAGCAGCTTTAGTCTTCAGTTTAGGCATTCAGCCTGTTCTGATCTCACATGCAGCCTGCTGGAGTTTTTCTAAGCAGGACCATGCCACCAACCATAACTGATACAGGATCTTTCTCTTCATAGCTCTCTGACATGTTTTATGACATGCATGTAAGTTTTCTTTCATGTGTATAATTTCAACTTTAATATTGAAAATGTTGTCTTTAAGGACATTTTCAAACTTTATCCTGAATTTTTTTTAGGAAATATATTCATTGTACTTGTGTACCACTGAAAAAACTACACGTTCTGTTGCTGTTACGAACCTGTCTCCTAACTGCTCACTGACATTTCAGACATTGCCTCACAGATCATAATGTGCTTTTTCTGTCTCTTCATTAGCTAGATAGATCTTACTTTTATTTTTTTAAGTTAGCTGCTGCACCCTTCTGCTGGCACTCTGGGAACACTTGATCTCATATCAAAGGCATTTTCATGATTCCCTAACTTCAGAACTGAGCTTTTAATCTCACAGCTGTGACGCACTTCAAAGGCTCTGTAGCATTCTATTTTAATACAGGTTAGAAAATACAGCAGGCATTAAAATTGTCCAAGTTGTGTCTTTTACTATTTCAATACTGATGTATTCCAATTGTTCGAACCCCTGTCGTAGCTCAGGCAATTTTAATTCACAAAATGTTGTTTGCTACAGTGGCTTTAAAATGTAGTAATATCAGCTTGACTGCTTGCCAGCTATCAACCTGGAGGGTTTTTGTTAATTTTGGGGCCTAAACTTGTATTACTTTCTCTCCCTGTACTTTTTCACCTATTGGATTTTCACAGTAGTTTCTTACATACTCTTGACAAAGTACCAGGAGTAGTCAGGAGCCTTCCTCACTATAAGAAGTGTGGGTATCTTGTATAAAAGATGCTATAGATGATAGATTGTTCTTACCTGCTTGAAGAGGATTTGGCATGACTTTATATAAAAACATGGCTCAAATGTAATAAATAAAAGAATCAAAGATTGCCAGGTGCCTGTCAGAAACACCGACAAAATCTTATTTGTATCTACCTTTCTGACACTGAGCTAGACAGCTTCTCAGACTTTCATGTCAGTGCTTGCTGAGCACTGAATGGCATCACAATGTCCATTTCCCGATCAGATTCACCAGCTCACAATTTGGCAGAAGTCTGCCTTCCATTGACACATTAATATCCTGTAAATCTGCCTGCTAGAACACTCTTGTCTCTTCTGTACTATCAATTACATGTTAGGGGGTTCTCCTTAATTATTCATGTTTTAGTTTTTTTACAAGCTGGACTATTTTGATAGACATTTTTCTCCATAATTCAGGAATTTTTCTTTTTCAGGTAAAGGGGAACTATGCAAGTCCTGGATCATCCCTTCTGTAGAGCTGCTCTTATAACTGAGCTTTGTAGTACAATGAATAGAACACAGATTCCTTTGATCAGTTGTGTTCAAGCTTTGCTTTACAGATTCCTCCTCATTCAAGCTAGAAGGAATGCTGAACACTACTGCAAATGCAGGCTTTAGAGGTTATGACAAGGAAACCTTACGTTGCTTATTTACAACAGTTAAACAGTGGCAGGGCTCTGTAACAGGCAAAATAAAGGGAGATCTTGGTGTAATTGCAACATGGGAGGAGGAGGGAGAAGCCTACAGGTCTTGGCAGCCATATCCTACATACCACCCGTGTAGGTCAACACAAGAATAGAAAGAGGACTCTGAGCTTTGAGATGCACTTCCATATACTGAAAGAACCAAAGGGCAAAAAAAGGCCCCTACAATTGGGCTATTTGCAGGTATGTCAAGTACAACACTAAATTCAAAAATCTACATAGAGTTATGCAGAAGTGGCAGATGCAAAAACTGTAGGACCACTGTGTTCTTGAAGACATTGGAAAGGAAGACTGAGATCTGCCTCCAGAAAACACCTAAATGGAGCTGCCCACATGTGAATAAGGTGACTAAGCTTCTATTGCACTCATCTGAGTTTAACGTAGGAGTGGAATGGGCTGAACAGCTATTGAGACTCCACTGCATGCATTGGATACAGCTCCACCATCTCTAATAGGAACTTCAACACTCAGTATGCAGGCACACACAGAATTATCCAAGTTTAGGTGTCTTAAGACAAAGCTGGTAAGGTATCTGCCCACAACAGGCAGTGACTACACATACATAGGAAAACATTGAGTTTTCCAGGGACATTTGAACTACCTCCAGAGCAGCAGAGTGGTAGAGCTGTACTAACATAGCACACTGTGCAGATTAACACACCTCACTTCTTAGAGGGAGTAATAAACCCCTGTCAAGCACTGCTATGCTATAACTAGGTCTCCTGTACAGCAGCCAGTTTTTGTTAAGAGTGAATGAAGATTTACCTTTTCCTGCCCCTCTAGAAGAGGCTGCTATTAGGGAAGCACCATTCGCTTCTCTCCCAGTTGCCTAAAACTGGGAACACTGACTGATTACAACCAGCCATTTTAATCAACATGCATATAATCTGTAAAATCCTGGAAAACAGTATTCTCATACTAGCCCAGCTGTGGAGCCACTACAGTGGGCAAGGAAGTACTAGGGATGGGCAACAGGGAAGACCTACATAATTAATGATTATAGCCTTGCAACAATTCTGACAAAGACCAAAGTCATAAGGGCTGACTCATTTCATTTAGAGCTTTTCAATGAAACTGGGCTTAATCACAGAATCACAGAATCCTAGGGGTTGGAAGGGACCTGGAAAGATCATCTAGTCCAACCCCCCTGCCAGAGCAGGGTCACCTAGAGTACATCACACAGGAACGCATCCAGGCGGGTTTTGAATGTCTCCAGTGAAGGAGACTCCACAACCTCTGGGCAGCCTGTTCCAGTGCTCTGGCACTCTCACAGTGAAAAAGTTTCTCCTTATATTCACATGGAACCTCCTATGCTCCAGTTTGCAACCATTGCCCCTTGTCCTATCATTGGTCATTACTGTAAAAAGCTTTGCTCCATCATCCCGACATCAGTTCATGGGGTGCCTTCCTGTTAACACCAGTTATTTCCCTGATTTTCCATTAGGCATTTTTCCCGTCTCTCAGCATCATGTGATGTGGCAGTTAGACAGACCTAACTAGATTAATTTTACAATTAAGATGAGGCAATACATCAAACGCTACACCTAAGTACAGATACAGGACAGTAAAACTGAACAGTTTGTTCATGATGACTATATAAAGACAGTTTGGCATTGGCAAGTTTTATTAAATAGCATTTCCTAGCTAGGAAATCTAATAGAAAGTCTATAAATCAAGGATAGTTTTTCTGTTCAGAGACCCACCATGATGATAGCAAACAGCCTGCTGCATAACACATCCCCCACGATCTGCAAGACTGATCACTTACTTATCCAGACTAGGAACCATAAGAATGGATATACAATTAGTTTGTTTTTTCACCATATTTTTAATAGGGAGAACCATCCCAAAATAATCAGAAATCTATGGCCACCCTGCACATTTGTACTGTGCAGTCCTGATTTTTTGAGGGGAGTAGCTTTTTAGTCTACACCTTTTATTTGTTAAGGTAAAAAAAAACTATATATAGTTTCCTGCTAGTTGCCACAAGCAAAATAAAGTATCTGACTATCACAGTATCCTGAACAGTGCCTGTATTTTCCTCTGTTGTTTCATATAGTCCTGGAAAGCTTCATGACCAATTAGGTGAGCCATATGCAATAAATGCAGTTTCAGAAGACTTGCAAACTGATCAACGCATGAGACAAGTTGTTTGATTTTACCCTCAGACCTTGCAGCACACATGAGAACAGACCATTTATCCATCTCAGATTGCTGTTGTTTTTACCACACAATGCTCCTGCCAGCTTATGCTCCATTTGTGAGCCAGTTATGGAAGTCAGGTTATCCTTCCCCCCTACCCAGCAATTTAGGATTAAAATATACTTGAGCAGCAAACAAAACAGAAGGCATAACCAGTGTAGCAAGCCAAGCGCATAGTCTTATCTATTGCATTGCAAATACGGCCCCAGTCTTATCGCATCAACAGGGTGACCACCACATTCTTTACTACGAAACCTGTCAAGTGGGCTTTTGAGTTCAGTTCTTCCACTTAAATTTCCTCCCTTGAAACAATGTCCCCTATGTACAACTGACAATGGCTGTGCTTCAGCATTCACATGGATGGGATGCCAAACAGGACCAAAATTCAAATTGGTTTGTCCATTTTAAAGGATTAATTACAAAATTTGGTCTATTTCTACTTTCCTAAGAACCTACTTCCCATGGTAAGAGCAACTCGGGAACTAGTTTCAAGTTTTGGCCTTTACTAGACAGCCGTTAAAAAAAGAAATCAGTCATTAATAATGTTTGATACCTAGCTGGTTGTGATAAAAGAGTCAACCTATGCGTTTCCTTCACTACACAGGCATTTGATAACAGAACATTTCTGTGTTTAGCTTTGAACTACAGATTAATACCATATTTTAACAGAGTAAACTATAAGAAATAACTCCCTAATCAAGATTTCATAAATTATGTTAACACTGAATTGAAAAATATTCTACCAATGACTTTGCATAGATTGTATTTGACAGCGTGCTCCTGACAAAGGGACAATATCTACTTGTTTGCACAGCAATTAAATATGCTGTAGCCATTGAATAAATAATTTAATCCAGAACACATTAGCAAGCTTTTTTCCTGCACAAATACTTCAGTGCTAGGAAAGACATTAATACATCCTCCATTCACTGTTGAATGAAAAGCAAAACAAGAAGAGGGCAGATCCTGAAACTAAAGGCACTTGGCAAAGGAGAGCTTTCAAATTAAAAGAGGGGAAAAGTACAAAACAGTTAACCTAGCATGAGAAACCATGAGTGGATTCATTCTAGTGAGCATTTCATTTTAAGCACATTTGTTTTAACATAGGACCAAATACGTAACAGTGAACTTCTGTATGTAAGCCTCTGAACAGAACAGAAAAAAAAGCACCAGCCAAAACAGCGCTTGGGGAACACAATGCTCAGAGCACCTCTCAGAAGGATGCAGACATCAGACTCTAGAGGCAAGACACTCTTGACTTTCTCCTTTTGTTAAGTTAAACCTAGCTTCTTTGTTGTACATATAGCAAGATAATGACAGAGCCAAGTGTGCCATTTGGCAGGCTGGAAGAAAACTACTTCTCACCCTACCCAGAGGATTCGCTTCATTCTAAGCTTCATGAACTTAAAGATGGCATTTTGGCCAGATCTTCCAATTCCACATTACTAAACAACTGGGAGCTGCACAAGTTTTACATAGGATCAAGCATCAACTAAAAGATGCAAACTTCCTTGGCATCCTGAAACACCTTGTGCTAGTGCTGTTCTTGGGCTGCTGTGCAGCAGCATTGATGACTGTTCAGCAGCTTATGCTCAGTGGTCACTGGTGCAAATCAAACTACACGTATTTATTAGCCACTAAACCAGATGGACTGTCTGCATCATGGAGCTTAGGACACTGCAAATGGTTATTACCAGAAACCATCTATGCCAGATAATCTTGTTACAAATATGCCACCCCACTGAGAAAGAACAGAGCAGCCTAGCCATTCTGCAGAGCACTTATCAGAAACAGATCCCAGACATCCTCTCAATCCAGAATTGTTCTAAGCACAGGGACCCGAGTTGAAGAGTCCGATTATAAACATTTCACAATGAGACTATGCTCCTTGCTGCATGTGTCACATTTTAAGAGTCTGCTATATGCAAAACTCTGCCCTGCAATGAGGAAATGAGTGGAAAGGGAAAATATTTCAGTAAGTTCTGTACTCACCAAATCATGCACACAGAAGGCAAACAGAGAACACAGAAGTTATCACAACAGTAGTTGTAAAATACTATCAAAAGCAAATAATGCACGTACCATTTTAAACACAAGGAAACAGAGTTAACAGAGCCTTAAGCTGGAAGCATAGACTAAGATAGGATCTCTCACTCCTCTCTTACCCAATATTACTGCTAAACATGTCTGCTGACACATTCATCTAGAACAGTTTTAAAGATTTAAAGGTGAACTTGAAGGCTTGTGTTAACCGTCAAGATTCAGCCATCCTTCTGGGTTGAACCATGTTTTTGCAGCCGTGAAATTCTTCAGAAAAGTAATCACAGCATCCCCCTTACAGAACATGTCCTCTGCCTGTGGCAGAAGAGCTGTTTCCATTTAGTTTGCCACCAATTCACTCTTATGCCCTTTTAACCTGCACATAAGTATTTTAGATTTGTTTATGAAATGCTGTATTGTTCTATAAAGGGTACCGTCCACAGCTTAGCTATCTCAAATTATGCTGCTTCATCTGCAGCACTGCCCCTGAAGGTAATCATAAGGCAATGGGAACAGAGACACAGCGCAATACTGATGAAAAGATTTGAGCCTTGCTGCCAGAGGGTGGCAGCACCAGCATGCCTGATGCAGCGGGGTTCAAGCCTCACAACAGCATTTGAGAGCTTTGAAATCCAATTCTGTTTGTTGCCATGTATACTTCGCTTTGTGTGGCCATCTGGTCCATTCATAACAGGGACTACACAACAGAACATCCTTGAAATACAAGTAATTCATAAGCTTCAGCCCGAGCAGAAAAGCTATCATCCTACATCAATCCAATACACAGATTTCTGCATAATTGATCATTTTATTGGACTCTGTTAAAAGACATTTGTTCAGATCACCTGTTCAGCCAGCAGTTATACTGCTTCTGTTCACTGTATACATACTGAGCAATTCTCCAAGCAATACATAAATATTATTTTGTCTGACCTCATACATACGCATCTTTAGTACAAAAAGCAGCTTTTCCTCAATAAAAGTTGTATCCATGGAACTAATGATCATTTCTTCCAGCTTTGACTTGTACCAAATCTGTATCAATGATGATAGGTTAAATACATCAATACAAGTAACAGAGCTTTAACAGTAAAAAAGTAAGAAAGTTAAATACTGCAACAGTTTAGATACATACTGCATTTGAATGATGGAACAAAGTCCATTGACCCAGCTAATGACACAGTCACTGAAACAACATACAGAGCAATGACAAAAGCCAGTACTTGTCTAAACATTTTAGAGTTCCCCTTTTCCTTTCAAATAAATCAGGGCTGTGCACATCTTGAATGCAAACTTAGGTATCATTAACCTTACAGCAACATGAATCCTGATACTTAAGGTTGGGTAAAGAAACAGACATTTAAGCTGCAGGCCACTAGCACTTGCAAGTTTGAGGAGCCAATGTTTACTACAGCACAGGTTCACTGTTCAAACTAAGTGCACCCTATGTAACAGCAGCATTAACTGGCAATATTTGTAATTAACAGAAAATGCCACATTACTCAATTAACCAAAATAAGCTAGGTTTTTAAAGTGTTGATTTAATTAGCTATGATAAAGGCTAGGGAGGTATTTTAACTCAAGCACCTTTTTTAAAGTGAAATAAGCTGACCTACCATTGTTATCTAGAACACAGGAATCAAGTTACATGTTCTCAGTCACCAAGGGCTTCTATTTCAGATGGCATTTGAGTTTTTAACCTAGAGTCAGATTAAAATAAATCTGTATACAACGAAACATACCTAAAACAGATGCAATGATGACCAATAAATCAGTTGTCCGTCTAACTTCTTAGTTTCAAGCCCAACAACTTTCGGCACACAAGTTGTAGCCAATCTTTTTAAGTTCAAATTCGACCATTTCAAGTCAGAGACACCTATTTCAGAAATTGCTCTGTGACAGCATTCTGGACCAGAAAATCATGCATACACCAGCTGTCCAGAAACAGAGCTGCTAATAAAGAAGTTACAAGAAAAAGCCATTAAACATACACATGCATCCCAGTTAAATTCCCAACTAAAATACTATTTACAAGCCATACTACATTTTTAATTTGTATTTTTTAACCCAACTTATAAATACTAGTTCAAGTGCAAGACATCCAATATGTGACCATTTGAAACAGCCAAAGTGAAAATGTGTGCAAATTACAAAGCCACAAAGAGGTTAGCAATGATTTCCTGATCTTTCCAGGTGAAAATTTATTTACCAGCTGAGTAACACCAAACAGAGGTGGAGTCCATGAAGGACATGACCTTCGGGAAGGCCAACAGTCTTGACCAATACCACTGACCTTTTGAATAGTCTTAAAGTTTCTTTATACTGCAAACTGAAGTCCTCCACAAAGTTATCTGGTATCTTACCACAAGCTGTAATGTATTATTGCCCTACAAGTTGTAGAGAAACTCACAGCCAGGAAACTACCGATGCACAAGAAGTTTAAAAGTTACCATGCATAAGATATGTTTAAGCTGTAACAGAATTTCAGGTATTGATTATTATGGCTTAGACCTGCATTGAAAGTCAACACTTAGACAAACATCCTTAAGTGAATGACATTGTCAATATGAAAGTGAGACAACTTTGTTACACTGAAGACTTGCTTGGTTAAAGTGACCTTCTGCTTAGAAGAAACAGTAGACAATATATTCACAAATAACCATATCTACTCTGCAAGAATTAGCCCTGTAAGAATTCAACAATACTCCTTTTTACTCATCTTAAGATAATGCGTAGATATTTACAGATACATATAAACAGGCTTTGTTTCTTGAACAGCCAGATCTTTAATAGGTAATTCTTTATACCCTCCTTCCTTCCCACATCCAAGCCTGCCAAATTCAAGACATTGTTCTAGCAGCATTCACGAAATCAATAGTGCAAAGTTACTGCAAAAACCTCTTTTCCCAAGCTGTGACATCCTCTGCAAGTTTGTATTAAGTTAACAGCACTTCCCATGTATTTAGAGCTCGGGGGGGGAAGGCAGAAACAATAGATATGCTGAATCTAGCAAACAACCAATTTGTTTGCTGGGGGGTTCATTGTTGGGTGGTTGTTTTTTATTTGCTGCTCATACTGGCCACTGTGACAACTTTGGTAACTAGTTCACTATATTAAATTCACAGTTCTTCACTGACATGCACCTATAACATGCGAGTTGAACTGCACCACGATAATTGTAATGTCATCTCTATACATTCGAGCCAGCTCTTCTGGAAGACTAAGCATCTTGGACAGTCGCTCATGATCCACAGTGCCAAACTCATTGTTACCCACAGCATGACGTATCAGGTGAGTCGCTGCGTTCTGGTCTTCAAATACTGAAGAGATTCTTGCTCTCCTTTCTGTTAAGAGACCATGCATCTGTCCCAAAGTCACCTTATAGCCACCAAGAGCGATTGGCTGTTGATGGTGAACACCAGTGAGGTACTCCCCTACAATTCTCACCACATCTTGCCTGTGCATTGTCTCCCACAGCCCATCTGTGGCCAAAACCAAGAACTTATCCTGTGGCCGTAATTTATGATATATGACTTCTGGCTCAGCTGTGAGGTATGGGGGAGTGTGATAGTTTGGAGGAATAAACTTTGTATATTCATTGTCATTCAGCTGATCTGGGCCTGATTCTACCACTCTCTTCTGTAGCTCAATACTCCATTTAAACTTCACATCACCAAAAGCTCTAAAAGGCATCAGGAGACCTAAGAGACGATCTTGTTTCACAAGACTTTTCTCTTCAGACTTTGGATGCTCCATTTTCACACGTTCCACTTCATGTTCATTTTGTGCATTGTGGTCATAGGACAAATTAACAGCAGACCAAGATCCATCTTCTTCCTGAACCCCAAGCATTGCCCTACTGTCACCTGTGTTTGCAACGTGCAAGTCAACACCATCCACATGCGCTACACAGGCAGTTGCACCAGAAAATGCTACTCTTAGTACTAGGTAGTTGAGAAAAGAATTTGGATCTCCTACTTGAGCTTCCAAAGAAATATCATTGTCAAGCCTCTTAAAAGCATTAATTAAAGCTTCTTTCACATCAGTAGTCTCTCCACTGTTGAGATCAATCAGCTCCTGCCAGTAAGTTCTTAGACTATTGAAGTAAAGCTTGGAAGCTTCTTTGCTAAAATAATCATTGGGATGCTTGTGCCATTGTAAAATGGGCAACAGAGCTCTGCCACTTTCCACAGCGTTTTCTATTTCAAGTAAAGTCTCATGAGGTAACAAAGAGACAGCAATGTAGTAGAACAGTCTTTCACTGACAGCTTGAGCACAAGCACAGCCTGCATGGCCATCAAACACACCCAGAAGCATCCCTCTTGTCTGTAAGCAAGTGGCAGCACTCCTCCGGTCTTCTATCGGAGCATTAGCAGGCAACTGGTTGCTATCAAAGCCGAGAACAGAACTTACATTTTTACCATCAAATTCTGGGACTTTGAAACTGTATTCATTTGCCTTCAGAATGCTGTTGACCTGTGGAGGAGTGAGGTAAAATCTCTGTGGTGTAGAAGCATAATCCCTCGCATGAATGAAGTGATTAAAGTTCTCCTTTGGCCTACAGAGTGCCGCAAATTTCTTCTGAGGGGCATATCTGAAGTGACTGTGAACAAAATGAGATGATAAACAACACAGATGTTTATGGTGGCAGTAACACACAGTACTGCATATTCTGCCAATCTCACAGTTACGAATCAATGGAAACAGATGAGCTGGTGCTGGCATGGCATCAGACAGCAATGGCAGCCTGGAGCTTCGGACTGGAATTGCTGAAAGACAAGAGAACAACTATGCTTAGGGAACAGTTAACAGATTTTTCCCATAACCCTGTGTTAAGACATTGACAGCCTGTAACAAAGTTGATTATATGTCGTTCATAGTTTCACAGGTCTTGAGAAAGAAAAATCAGTAAGAGGTACTTGTTTATAGACACTATGTGGAGCTGTAACAAAAAAGCTATACCATACTTAGGTTCAGCATAGATATTTTAGCTCTTACACCCATTCAGGTAGCAGGCAGGAAGCAAAACCATCACCCAGACAGACAATGCTGCGTCAGACAGAACTTAAGACAACAATTAGCATGGAGCACTCCACAGTATTGCCATTTTCTACAAGACTTTTTTTAAAATCAAGATTTGTTTTCCTGTCAATTTCCCAGCTGACAGAGCCAGGTGTGGCACACAGGGAGGACAAACCTCCGTCTTCCTATAGGGCTGAAGAGATAAAGCATCTAGCTGTAATATTCAACAACTTTGAGATTACATAAAACTGGGTTTAAGATGAAGACCAATAAAACAATAAAAGCAAACAGTAGGTCAGACAGCAGGCATTATTTAGGCAATCACAAGTCAGTAGCAGGTTTTGTTTCTTCTCCCCCCTTTCACATGCAAAAATTTAAACTTATCTGACACCATGGTGTACATACACAAAACAGCCACAGCACTGTATGCAGCAATTTTGTAGCTTACCAGATAAAAATACAAGCAGTAGAAAGCAGATGCATCTCTTACCAGCAGATCATCTACCCAATTAGATTTTTGGATTTTAAACTGCTTTAAAAAGCTAGTCAGTTGAAGGACTACACGCAACCTGTTTGCTTCCATGACTAGAGCCCTGCACAATAGTCTAAAGCTAGTTCAGTGTTAAAATAAACTATTTAGTATCCAAGAAAAGCATTGTACTACTTTTTGCTGCATTTAAAAACTTTCCTGGTAATTTTTTGTACCTCTGAAGAAAGATTATTCTAACATACTCCTCCTTGTCTCCATTTGCATACCCAGTCACAACACCGGCGCGAGTGTCTCCTAAATCCCTTATTCACCATGCCTCATTATCAGGAAGTCTTTTACAATGTCACACTTGAGAAAACAATTCCACAGAGGGAAAAAAGTTGAACTCTGCCTTGTGTGAAGTACACACAGTTCATGGCAATACAATTTTCTCTTTCCAACCTTTATGATCAGGTTTCATCTTAAAAGCCGCTTCTTAAAAGATTACAAATTAACTTACACAAGGCTTACTGCAGTCATAAGTGCTAGACTGTCAGCATCACTGTATCTCAGATTTATTTGTTCTACCAAAAAACTAGATTCTGCTGTGTTGTGTCACCAGGTGCTTCAGTCACAAAATCGATTCTTGTCTTTTTAGCCAAGCAGGCATACCACTATTTCAGATGAGGCACAACCCCTATAAAATATGCACTAAGCTCCAATATTCACTCTAAAGGATCATGAAACATAGTAGGCATTGTATTCTGTGATCAACCTATTCTGTAGGCTTTCCATAGCTTCTGCCACAGGATTTTGATCACTCTGATGAGATGAGAAGTTTCTGGAAATATATGAAGCTTCACTCCATTCCATGTTGCAAGAGAAGTAAGCAAATCACATTCTTCCCTCCAAGCTTGCTTGTTCTCCTTAAGTAACCAGGAGTGGAGCCTGTTTCTCTGTTACGAGATACAGAAGTGCTGAAAGCAAAGTAGAATTCACATTTCTACCAGTCCACTGGCTTCCGAGTGTTAATGAATGACTGTCAGTCTAGACTTACATTGACAAAAACTCTTGTCCACTGACCTCTCCCAGGCCTCCCACTGACAGCCATGAAGACTGAACTGGCCGCTTTTCTGTTGTTCAGCTACCAGGAAGAGCTTGATTGTAGTCCTGTGGACCACAGCCAGCTGTCCAGACAGCAGCAGCAGAGTACTGGCTTGAACTTCCAGATGCAAACTAAATTTATGTTACCCATTTGCTTCCCATGGGGAAAGTCTATTTCCCCAGCCCAGGCCTCACACGCATACAACATTACAGAAGTAAACTGCAACTCCAAATAGAGATTCTAAAATCTATTTACTGCCTTCTAATTATAAAGGAGCTATTTTGGTAACAGGTATGTACATTTCTTCACATGACATTTAGAAACAACAATTCTGCTTACAGAAGGATAACCTCAAGGTTCTACAGATGGGCCTGGCCTACAGCAGCACCTTTGATTTAGTGCTGGTTCCCTGTTTAGACTCCAACTGAATCGAGTCCTCCTGCCTGCTGAGCATTTGTGTTCAGTGCTGACCCATACGTGGTGCCACTGCTGTTCTGGCAGTTTTGCTGCTGATCCATGAGGAAGCAAAAATACAAGCGTACTCTGCAGTGCCACCAGAGGCTATTTTGCTGATTTTTGATCATTACTTTATGAAATATTACATTAAATCCAAGAGGAAGTACTAAGAAGTTAGCCTCAGATTTTCCATGGCCTGTATCGCTTGCAGTAGATCCATGTCAGCTTAAGGTATCAGTTTGCTTCATATACCAGATTTAATAAATCCAAGCTGATTAAGCAAAAGAGAAATTTCAAGTTTGCCAACTGAACTGAAATGATCCTAAATCTCTGCCATTTATCCCCACAACATAGATGCCCCAAATATAACCAGACACTCCCCTCCAACTAGCCCTTAAATAACTACAGTAAGATCCCAAGCTCATTATGGGTGATCAAGAAATGGCAGAGATTACATAAAAATTTCAAAATCCCACCAAGATTTGTCAAGAGATTAGAATCAAGCCAGTATTAAATACCTCTAGCAAGCCCACAACAGGGCACAAATGCTACTTTTCAGGCTATGAATATAATACGGCCAATAACAACTCAGATACTCAATTAATGGGCTCTGTAGTACTGCAATGGTAAAAAAGAAAAGTATTACCCTTGTGTTAATAAGGGGTTGTTATAACTGTAGTATTAAGGCAAACTGATGCTGCACAGTCAGGTTCCTCCAAAACACCCGTTTTAACCGTGCCCAAGACACCCATGGCTTCAGCTACAGACACCAACCCCAGCGCCCCTGGGACGCTCAGCCCTGGACGGACCGGCCTGGCGGAGAGGACGGGGGAGGGAGGCCACAAGGAACATTTAACACGAGTACAACCGCGAGTGCTCCCTCCCCCCCGGACACAGCCCAGCCCGGCAGCCCCGTCCCCGGGTCCCATCCGAGCGGCAGCGAGCGCCGGTGCGATACGTACCGATCCGCCGGGGCCCGGGGCACACACACATTCTCCTGTCACAACAAGAAGCCGCCAACATCCACAGAGCAGAAGCCCGGGGGGCGGGGGAGAAGCAAGGCAGAGTTTGTTAGCGAAGACGGAGCGCTCCAGCACGGAGGGGACGGCAGAGAGGAGACACACGCACACACGCCCGGAGCCGCCCGCCCGCCGCCCCGCCGGGCACCGACCCCCTTCCGGCAGAGGCGCCGCTC
>VZRW01009858.1:12619-59969 GCA_013398125.1 Aegotheles bennettii | reverse complement strand
GAAGCCGAGGAGCGGCAGGGAAGGCCGTGGCGGCCCGTCCCGGTGTCCCGCGGGCGCGGCCGCGCTTCGCAGCCGCCCCGCAGCATCCTGCCCCCGCGTTCTGCGGCCAGGGGCCGGTCCTGAACTTCTGCCTGTTCAGGAGGCTGAAAACGTCTGAAAACTTCTGCAGGGCGTGTTGGCTTTTACTCCGAATTAACGCTACAGCGTGGGAAATCGCGCGGGCTTTTCCCCTGGAGATGTTCATGAGGCGCCCTTACCGGGCGCGGATCCGCAGCAGCAGCTCCGCAAGGGACCGCCGAGCCTGGGCCGCAGCGCCCGGTCCACTCCTCCTGTGCTCCTGGGGGTTCTGTCCTGGCCGGGACCGCTCGGGGCACGGGGGCTGCCCCGGGGCGCAGCCGGCCGGGCACTTCTCTGCCCTCTGCTTCGCGGCTCCCAGCGGGGAATGGTCTGAGCTGCAGAGAGGGAACAGCCCTTCCCCAGAAGGGCAGCACCTGTCCTCCCTCTCTCCCTCCCTCCCTTCCTTCCTTTCCCCTCTTTTAGATACGATCCTGCTGCCCCTGTTACACATCTCCAGGGCAACGTTCAGTTTTGCATACGCCACCGAGTACCTTGATCCAGCCTTACTCTTCATGTGGATTTCCGAGTATGGAAAATACATAAATTTCAACAACACTTTGGTTTCCTCGATCATCCCTTCCCCGGGTTATAGATGCACGTGCTCTCGTGCCTCTCTGTTTCAGGCTGGTCAAGATGCCCACTTGGGTGTGTGCTGTTGGCAGCAGATGCTCAGCTAGCCTGTGGAGCTTTGCAGTTAGTATTCCTTTAGCAGCTGTAACAAAGCACAGATTTTTGACTACGCTTGCATCTTTATCATCTTTATCGTGTTTACTGCTGCATACTGAAACCAGTAGAGGAAAGAAAAATCTGCACTCGGTGCCCAGAAGACTCAAGAGGTCTACTTGGCATGTAAGAGAGTGGAAAGTGCTGCCTTGTGACCCTCCACATGAAAACCAGCTAGAAAGATAAAACTATGCCATCCCTAAAGTGCAAGTCTTCAACAGTAGTAGCTGCAAACACAAAGTATTAAAATGTCCATTTATTGGTGTTCTGGGTGACTTTTGTGACGTTTATTTGTTTATCCAGAACGGTACACCATCATCTTCTCTTTGAGACTTTTTTATAATAAAATTTTAAAAAGCATCTGACAGGCACCATTGTACACTCAAGACTTCATTCAGCGGCATGGAAGATGAATAATTTACAGTCCTTTGTAATAGTAGCACATAGTTAGAAATAGATTGGCAGAGTGTGCTTAACAATGACTATTCACATAATTTTCTACTTGCAGCAAGAGTGACTGTAAAGCGCCCGAGTTTAAAAATGTTCTTAAAGACTACCTAAGATGGCACAATCAAGGCATCCTCGTACCGCGTCAGAAGGTAAAAGGCTGTGGGAAGATGGACCTGTGCCTGGGTGTATTTCAGTGATAGTTGTATGTATGAGTAGATGCACAGAAATGGATTGGGATGAAGTCACCACTGATCACCTCCTATTTCCAACTGGAAGTACAGGGTTTGTAGAGTGGAATCATGTTTGATTTCTGAAGATAATGTTGCTGTCTGAGTAAAAACAAATCCACAAAATAATTAGCATTTAACACTTTTGGTCTTCAGAACATCTTGTGACCATTAGTTCAATCTCCCATAACATGCAGTGGAATTGAAAAGTTAGTGTTACAGCTCAGCTCCCTGTTTCTTGGTTTTATTCATCACTTTTTCTTTCTGACTTAAGGCCAGGAGAGGAGCTACTTTTAGAGCTGGTATTGCAAGCTGTGGCTCCCTGTCTCACAGTATCCTGAAGATACCACATACCTCTTCGAACAGAAGACAGAATTTGAATTTTAAAATACTGAGTGAGAAGAGAATTTGACCCTAACAGCCCCCTATAAATCCAACAAATTAAAGACAAAATACTAAAGCTTGGCTGACATTTTGGTCCTCAAGCTGATGTGAGTTTGCTGCTGTGCCAGAAGCTGGGTGTTGCAGTGACTAGAAAGTCAGGTTTTCCTTTTCTACATCTTGCTGCTGCCCAGACTTTTTTGTGCACTTCGATCAACAGTCCATTTTTTTGCTGATTTTAATGAATAACAACGTGTTGTTCCTTGTATAGCACTCTACATCAAGGATTGATGGAAAAACAATTACTTGTAACTGCTTCAAGGTATGTGAAGTCTCACTGTTTCCCTGTATGGAAGGATTATCATCTGATTGTAACCAAAGATATAAATTCTTGTTTGCTGTGCCTGTTGCTGACAGTGGGTAATTCTGCATTGCAGAACCGATAGGCAGCAAGGCATTATCACTGCAGCTGAACTGCTGCAATAGTTACCCTGGAGCTTTCTATGCACGTTTCCAGAGAAACTCCATCACAGATCATCAAAATCCATTTCTGTTTTAAATCAGCTGTTTGTAATAACCTAGTTTAAATAAGTTCTTGTGTTTAACGTATAAATATTTTATTGGTTCAGTTTTACTGCAAACCAGTTCAGGAACACAGGGTAATACATCAATTGATTGTATAACCCCTAACTGCTTAACATTTTTATGATCTCTTTGCACACAGTGTTTCAGAAATGCCATTTTGCTCCTGTACCTGCTGAAAAGAGCAGTCACTCGTAAAACCTGTCTCAAAATTGTGTGCACAGATCAAACGCTTCCACCTGGCATACTGCCACACCAACCTGGAGTGGACAAAAAAACCCAAACAAACAGAAGAACCCTGCAAGTTTTGAAAGTGGAAAGAAAAGCCTAACAAAGGGGGAAATAAGGGAGAAAAACATGCCATGTACTGAATAAACAGGAGGAACAGGACAAGGGTAAACTACCTTCTTTCCTTTCCTGAAAGCGTTCTAGAAGCAATGACAGCAGTGTAAGTCTTCTGTTCCACGGAGCAGTAATTTATTTTTAGCAGAAATCAGGAGCATTACATAGCAAAACTAAATGTGTCAGTAGAGCTCAAAGCAGATAGAGTACCTGTAAACGGTGATGGCCTGTGATCTTCAGTCTGCTTCAAAGGAAGGTTTTGGTTGTGCATCACTATTCTGCTACCCTCTCAGGGAGTGCCTGCTGCGGGGGTGGATTCATCCTCCTTTAACACAGCTGGGTTCCTGGGTGTGGGGAATGTCTCTGAAGTTTAACAATGAGCCCTGAAAAAGGTGATTTTTAAAAACATTTCGAGAGTATCAACCTCAGAGTTGTATCACCAGCCGCACTGAGCCACGTGACTCATCTCTCCCCTGCCCTTTCCAAAGGGGAAGCCAGTGGGGAATTGCTGAGACAATTGCTTTCAGTGGGTATTTTGCTGTCACTGTGGGACTCAGGGATAGTTTGATTTATTTTGTCCCCCCTGGAGGCTCTTTGTATCTTCACTGAGTTCCCTTCTGAAGTGAAGATTTGGGTCTGGCTTCATTCAGCAGCTGGGATCCAGCTTCTTAGAATCATAGAGTAATTGAGGTTGGCTGGGACCTCTGGAGGTCATATCGCCCAACTCCCTGCTCAAAGCAGGGCCAACTTCAAAGCTATGACAAGCTGTTCAGGGACTTGGCCAGTCCTGTTTTGGACGTCTCTGAGGACTGAGATGCCCCAGCCTGTCTGGGCCCCAATTCCAGTGCTTCACCACTTCTATTATGGAGATTTTTACCGTGTAGTTAATCAGAATTTTCCTTGCTCAGCTTGTGTCTGTTGCCTCTTGTCCCTCAGGACTTCCTTGCACCATAATATTATATTCCTCAAATCTCATTAGCAGAGAACTAAATGCATTTTTTTTGCATTTGGTAGGAGTTGCGCACTAGCTTGTGCTCTTCACCTGGTCTTTCAGGGTCTGGTGTCCAGTTTGAGGAATGCAGCATTCTGACAAATCGATGAAGTAAAGGAAATTCTGTAGTAAAATGTTATTGGAAAAAGACATTTTGGCAAGCTTCAAGGATTATACTTATGACATTATCAGTGTCTGTGTTATGAGGAAACAGTTTTGGGATATCAGGAGGTTGGCTCCAACCATTATCTTGGCTCTGAAGGAGCTGATCCCTTTTCCAGCTGTAGTTCATCGTGTGCATTTTTAAAATTTATTTGTTACAGTCATTTTAAAAGTAACGACATTTGCAGTTATGATGGCTGCTGTGCAAGAGATTCAGTAGGCTCCAGGGGAAGTAATGGAAATTAAAGTTGTGAGGGAGGGGAGAGGAATCTGCCTGCATTTTTCCAGATAGAGAATAGCTCAACAAATTCACAACAGACAAAATATTCTTTATCTAAGAGTGCTGGAGCAATGATATCCTGGTTTCATTCTGTAATACATGATATTTCTGAAATTAAAGATTGTTCAGAGACTAGTAGTTGGATACAGCCTTTAATCTTTACTTGAGAACACTGGAGTAAAGAGACAGAAAGCCAACGGATGGTCTGTAGAAATGGCTGGCTGATTTGAGTTGAGATCTTGCTAGGCAACTGTGAATGTTAAAGAATAATAATTTCTCCAGCAATGAGGAAGAGCAACCAGTGCCAATGACAAGAAGTACTGGTGTTATCTTCTCAGCATGAGGGTGTACTTTGGAGTGGAAAGTAGTTATGGAAGATAAAAGTAGAAATTTAGATTTAGAGCCAAGAGCAGACTCTGAACCAGTCTTTTAGATGTCTTGGGGCCTGGGGTTAGATCAGGTCCCATTTCCACTTGTAACAAGGAAGTTTAGAAAGAATATCAGACAAAAGGGACCTCCTCCTCACTCCTATTTACTTTCCTGTGGTTTACCCTTGCCTAAATGCTAGGAAAATAAGACCCAGCTGTATCCTTTGCGGTTTGAAATTTGCATTTTATGAAAAAAATATCCATTTGTTATTTTTTCTGTAGAAGAAAGATGAGTTAGGTTACTGTTTTCCTTAGTTAATAAATTGAGTTATTATCTCAAGTAAATACATCTACATAAATATTTACTGTTTACTTTATATTGTATGTTTAGTTTATATTTTTAAACAACAAACCAAAAAATTATTTATTCTGTCCTCTTATCTTCAGTCTGGTTTATCTGCCTGTGCCTAGACAGTGTGCTTCTCGAAACAAGGAAAATACTTTCCCGGTGGCTTGGAAAGGAGTTAGCTTGGATCTAGCCACAGACAAATAACTGAAAATGTAGTCTAACTAATATATAACAAATATATTAATTCAAAAAGATCTGAAGTCCTGGGGCTAGATCCAGTAAGCTATTCTGTTCTTCCAGGTAGGCACCATAAGCAGACGGTTAGAGTCCCAGTTGCTGCCTCTGAGCCAAGGAGTGTTGGATTCCTGTGTGAGTGGGGGGACCAGTCTTCACCACAGGGTGAAGGATTGCCCTCACCTTGGCTGACCTACAGCCAGACAGTGACAGTACTTGCCTGGAAAAACAGGCAGTGCGGACTGAAGGTGAAAATTATACCAGTGTTTTCCAGTTACAGGGACTAAGATTTAGCCATTAGGCTGCTACACAGTAAGATAGGAACCAGCAGAAGGAGCAATGCTATGTCTTACAAGAGAGGTTGAAGCTTTGTTTATGGTTCAGGAACTGGGGGTAGACACTCAGATATCCTGTCAATCTCAGCAGAACAAAGCTATGCTCCTGTGCCAGGCTTCTAATCAGAAGAGAAGGGTTGGCTGTGACCATTTCCAGGCCTGCTTTAGGGGTGCCCTTCTTGTCCTGGGGAGTTTTTTAGAAGGTCATTTAGGGATCCCAACTCTAGTTTTGCCCTGGATTGGCACCTAGGTGCCTTCCTTGGTTCTTGACTCCAGCCCAGGGCTGGATCTGGCTTGCAAATCCGAATAACCTACATATTCTGTTGCACAGATAAGTGATACCCCAGTGGCACAGGCCAGGGAGGTGTCGTGAGATCACAGGTTTCCCCACAGATGGGCTGTGCCTCTGAGGAACCTCCAGAAAGATCTGGGAGCATCAGGAAGATATTCAGTAAGTGTAAGGTGACTGCTACTCTGCTTGTCAGGAGCTCGCAATCCTGTGGATGATTTTGGGTTTGCAAGTTAGCAGTCCAGGCACCTTATTCTTTCCCCATGTTACTCATGTGTTTCAAATGTCTTTGATCATGTTCAGATTACAGACTAAGTGTTTTAGAGTAGTATTTTGAGAGGAAGGATTATTTCTGCTACCAGTGTTGATACTAAACACTAGGGCTGAACACCAGCCACATCAGGCTCTTTCTTTAGAACTTCTTTGAATTTTGGATGCATCTCTGCAGCCCACGGCTTTGTATAACAGCAAAGGTTTGTTCAGTTTGGCTGGCCATTAGATAATGAGTCTTTTATTTTCCTTTTTTTGTGATCATGATATGTAGGCTGCCTTCTTAACTTCAAGCAACCCTAAGGCAGCCTGAGTCATGTGTATGAGGCTCTTCTTTGCACTGTTGTGTAAGGTGGTGAGTTGCAAAGGTCATGGGAATGAGTTATTTAAAAACTGAAACACACTGGGCTCTATCCAGCTTAGAATAGATGAGCTCAGAGAGTCATTTACGTTTTAAATTACAGCTTTGGTTATCAAGGACTGGTTGACTTCAACTCAGTATTTCTGTTTCCTTAGCAAACTGCAGTAGCACACAATATTCCTGTTTTCATATATTCCAAAAATACATGTTTTGCTGACATAGTAATGTGTTCACACATGAGACAATGAATGAAATATTTACTCTCAATCCTCAGAAAACAAATGCATTCTCAAATGTTGTCATCATAGGCACAGTCTTCATTCACATTTGTTTTCAGTGCTCACAGCAGTTTGTCTCCCTTATCGTTTGTTCCCAGTGGAATACATTAGATTCTTGCTCGAAGTGCGTACTTGAGTGCTTTGTTCAACCCAGTGAACAGCCGGGTTGCGACGTGTCACTACGCTCTTGTGTAATCTGGCTCAGTCGTAGCAAAGCCATTCAGGTACAAGGCACACAAACAGAGAACTGTGGAGGTCCCGAGGGCATGTCTGTATGTTTCTGTTTGCTCTGCCACCTGCCTGGTTCAAGCTGTCTAGCTGTTCACTCATTTATAGGAATCTCTTTCTTGCTTCCTCCTTCATGTCCCCTCCCAGGCTCGCCAAGTCATCAACCCATGCAAGAGTGTGTCCAGCCATACTTTAAAGTGGAAGTGCTCTGAACTACCCCAAAAGCACTTTTAAAGTTGGATCATGTCACAGAGCAGTTTGGGGCACGGCTCCACAAACCAGTCAGCACGCAGGGCAGGGCAGGCAGAAGGGATGGGCATGGCAGCAGGGCTGGGGGAGCAGGAGGAAATACAGAGCCGCACCCTGGGAGTGATTTTTTTGTTTTCTCCGTCAGCCTGTGCAGCGATCCTAACATCATTATGGCCACTGGAAAATCCCACATGTGCAGTTGTAATTTACTTCCTTTTCCTTGCAGCAAAATGTAATCAGCCTGTGATCACATCAATTCTTATTGAAAATAGTAAGAGAAAGTTATGGGATGAGAAAAAAATGCATTAAATTGGTTCAGCATGAGGAAGCAGTTAAATGACTGACTACTGAAACCAAAATAGTACAATCCACCTCCCAAAATATTGCACCTGTATCATGTATTATGTAAGTAATAGTGTGTCCCTTACAGGCTGTTGATACAGTGTACTGGTGAATGATACAGTCAGAAGGCCATTAAGCTATGAGTTGTAGAGTCACACGTGCATATAAGAGAGGGAAAAAAACAACATAAAAAACTAAGGGTAGAAATGCAAAGGGCACAGGAAAATGAGTTAAGGGACATGACATTAAAAGAAAAGGGAACATTGGGGCAAAGGGCTTCCTGGAAAAGGCTTGAATGTGAGCACAGGTGGGCTCTTGCTGTTTGCCTGCCTGCTTTTTGCTGTGTTCAGAAAAACAAGAACTTTGTACCTATCTTTTTACATAAAGGAATTGTATAAAGAGCCTGTTGCAGTATAGCCAGTACTGGCATAATGACTCGAGGTGATTGCTAAGATCAAACAAGAATGACTATAAAAGGAGAGTTGGTATAGGGGAAAGCAGGGGCTATGAAGCTGTAAGGGTTTAAAGGTATTAGCTAAAATAAATCCTAGTGATTTTCCTAGATTCAAGTCTTTCAGTTTCATATTTGCATGTATCAGTGGGTAAAATATGTAAGATTCAAAGATAGGTTTGTTTCTTGCATGTTAATACTGAAGGGATGCCTTATCCCGGAGTCAAAAAGTAATGCCTTATGTTAATCTGGAAACCACTGCTTGAATCTGCCATCACCTGGAAACTGGCAACAAGCTTGCTTTCCTCCGGAGGACAGCTATAAAACCAAGCAAGAGAAATCTGCAGAGAGAAAGTCTGTTGCTTCTCTAACACAGCTCATATCCGCCTGAACTATCTTAGGTCAAGCAACTGGAAGACGGCATGTTCTGTAGGCAGACAGCTCCTGGCAGGCAGTCAGTACAGCTGCGAATATCACAACCCATGCCAAACATGAGTCTGTTAATTTTTACTACTCTCCAACTGCCCTCTTTTTTGAGGATACTGTTTATTCATTTCCTGGGAAGAGAAAAGGTGCCCATCAGAGCTAATGATCCTTTACTCACACAGGCCTTGCCTCCTGGACGTTGTTTAGCACCCACTTGGAAAATGAGCAGGACTGGTGCAAAATGACAGCAATGATGCTGATGCAGGAATGTGCTGCCTGGCAGTTCTCAGTCCCTTCACCCTTTGTCGAACAGGAGGATTTTTCTTCTGACTTACTATTCTCAGTCATCTAAATAAGAGAGCAAATATGCCTCAGGAGAAATGAGAAATATGTTACTTTTCATTAACTTTTAATTTAAAGCCTGCGTAACTGAATGAAACCACTGTAGTAATCTGGAAGGAGCATCTGAAAGCCCTGTTGAGTCAGGGATAATTCCTCCCCTCTCTGAAGAGTGCATATGAAAAAGGTGCTTTGTTCAGAGGCATGGTATCCCCACCAGTGTTGGCAGAGTCTTCTCTGACTTGAGCAGTGGGAGCAGCTCTAGAAAGTCATTTCAGGCTGCTGTAACATTCCCAGTGTTGTAGTAAAGGTCAGTGTGTTGTGTCCTTCATCTATGTGGAGTTTTGGTTAGAAAATCTGCGTCGTTGACAACTCTGAACTGCTACCAGATGGCAATATATTAGGGCTCCCATGTGCAGAAGAAGTGCACTCCCCGTGCCCAGCTTGTGCTTAAAGGCACGGGTCTTGCTGCACAGCATTTAGGCTGTAACGCTTACTGCAGCAAGGCTCACACCCAAACATTCCAGTCATGTCAGGAAAGAAAAGTTTAAAAATGCTGTTTTGCTGCCAGGTCTTCCAAAAAAAAAAAAAAAAAAAGAGGCTAATTTCAAATACTTAAGGTTGACCTACGAGAACAGACAAACCTCTGGGTCTCAATGCCAGCCTGCATGCTTGTTACCAGTAATGTAAACCCTCTTGTGAGCAGGGATTTTGTATATGAAACAAGGAAAATTTGACTAAGGGAGAAGGGACTACAGCAAGACTGAGTCTCTCCCCGTGCTGTATCATTTTCCAGGGTCATTTCTTAAAGCCATCTTTACAGCACTCACAGTGCCAGACCCTCATGTTTTCAGGATTTTAGCATGCCTGCAACAATTGTAATTCTGCCAGGCGCCTTGCCACCTCTGGCTTGTGTTCTGTGACTGTGTCCAAGCCTGTTTGACCTTGCTACCAAGGCCAAATAGTCAGGTGTAATATGATGTTGGGAAGCCACATGTCCCTGACCCCGTTAGAGCTTCAGTGATAAGAGTCCTGCCAGAAATCTACCCATCCCTGTGAACTAGAAATTCCTTTTTTCTCGTGTCCGAGTGCAACTAACCAATCTTGTATGGCTAAGAATTAGGTTAAGGGCTTGTCAAGCATAGCTATGGTGCAGCTGCTTCCATATGGTGCATTGATATAGTGAATGTTGAAGTGAATACAGGATCTGAAACATTCTTCCACTTCTGGTCACCAAATAGCAAGTGAAAGCTCATTCACTGACTGCCCCAAACCAGGCAGCTGCATCAAATATAAAAAAAGGAGTGGTTTGGGTTTGGTGCTGGAAAAGTATTTGTTTTCTTCCTTTTGTTTTGTCCTCTGTCAGCTACAGCCCCTTTCTGCACCAGGAAAAAAGAAAAAAGAAAAATGCTCTTTGAAGCAGAGCTGAATGACAGGCTTCTGCCACGTGGCAGGGAGCTGCTGGCGAGTGAAGGACCTCCCCAGTGGCCCAGAACATCAGAGGAACTGAATGCAGAGTGGAAATGTCACCATATTGATCCATTACTTCTGTTTTGTTTTGTTTTCTGTTAATACCACACTATTCCCTTATTCGAGCTCACGTACGCGGAGCACTGGGGACTGTGACAATGCAGCAAGCCAAGGCTACTGATGCCAATGAAGTTGGGAGGGAAAAAACATACATTTAAGTGAAAGAAGAATTTGGCCCAGTGTCACCTTTTGCTTTTGTGCAACCAAAGAAAACTAAAATACTGCTGCTGACAGTGCTGGCTTTTAACACTAACTGGACAATTACAGGACATTGTATTAGAATATATGTTAATACTAAATTTTGGATTTCACCTCTTTTTTTTCCTTTGCTTGTCATCTCAAAATATATCTTCTTTAATTCCTGTCCAGTCCAGAAAGACGTGTCCCTGCAGTCAACATGAACAGGGAATGCAGAGGTAGTATCAACTGATTTCTGCAAATACAAACATCTTAGAAAGTTAAATTTTTGTGAAAGTTCATGGCTTTGAAATGTTTGTAAGCCAATGATGTAGATAATTCATTCAGGCTTCCTGAGTGCATGCACTGTTTTTCTATACTCTCAGTTAAATACTGTGAATGAACGTTGCCATAGTTACAGCTGAGTTCAGAAATTCTCTCTCTAGTATTGTAATTCTATTTTCTTATCTTGCTCCTCTTGCTCTGATACAATGAAAGACATGTTTCCATCTCTATAATTTATCATGATACAAAAGATCTTGCTAATTCATTTAAAAATGCTTAAGTGAATCTGGAAGGATGGACATTTTCCATTCTCTTGTTTTCACCAAAACCACCCCCTCTGCACACCTTCTGTGCATAACTTCAGCTTGGTCTTTGAAATTTAGTTTGGCATTTTAGTTCATTGCAAAAATATACAATGCCAAGTAAACAGGTACACCCACAACTTCCTTTTCTAAGGATATATTGCATGTAGAGACCTGCTTTATGTATTGGCATTTATTCTGATAAAAAAAAAAAAAGGTCTCAAAGTGACTGGAGTCTGCAAGGTCTGTGTGTTTTGGATCAGGTCTTCAGGTGGTGGCTCGTAAGCAGGAATCGTCAAGGACTTCATGTAATATCTACTGGAAAGCGAATGCCTCCTCCTCTAGATGAGGAACAAGGTGTCTGTCTTACTGTCAGAACAGCTTGTCTCCATGAGCTGCTGGCTAACACACCAAAAATGACAGATGAATAGTTGGTAACGATTCAGACATTTGTCTTGGGCTCCTGGGTCATTACAAAGCAGAGCGTGAGTCGGGTCATAATGGCCTGCAGGACAGGACTCGGCACATCTGGGTCTGCCCTGTGCTCACCGGTGAGAGCAACACCTGCTCCGGGGCTGCCGCTGCTCACGGGCCTGAGTGGGGAACGGGGCAGCGGCTCAGCGATACAGCTGCAATAATACATCCCCACCCTGCTCCTCCCTTCTGCCACCCTCATTCCTCACCTGCAGCCCAGCCCCCATCCCTGTGCTGGCCATCACGCTCTGCGGACGCTTTGCTGGGACGATGCAACTCCTAGAGTTGGGAATTGACTCCTGTGGAGAAGCAAGTGCGACCGAGGGAAGCAGGTCTGCCTCTCCTCTTGGCTCTGCTCGATCATCAGGCTGTGCCTTTTGAGCTCAAAGGTGTGTGTTGCTGTGTGATTTGTTTAAGGATCAGCATCTCTTGCTTAATTCAGTAGTGAGAATAAATATGCTTTATTCTCCTGAGATAGTGGGTGGGAGGGCACATCCGCAGTGCACGAGGGGGCAGGGCCAACCTTCGTCCTCTGAATATTTTCCTGGGATTTTTTTCCCCAGACAGGAATAAGGCACTTGTGTATCTTACAGAAAAGATCCTTCTAGCAGCTTTCCAGTACCTGAAGGGGCCTACAAGAAAGCTGAAGAGGGACTTTTTACAAGGGCATGTAGTGATAGGACAAGGGGTAATGGTTTCAATCTGGATATTAGGAGGAAATTCTCTCCTGTGAGGGTGGTGAGACACTGGCACAGGTTGCCCAGAGAAGCTGTGGCCGCCTCCTCCCTCAAGGTGTTCAAGGCCAGGTTGGATGGGGCTTTGAGCAACCTGGTCTGGTGGGAGGTGTCTCTGCCCATGGCAGGGGGGTTGGAACCAGATGATCTTTAAGGTCCCTTCCAACCCAAACCATTCTATGAGTCTGTGATTCTGTGATTCACTGGCCATTTGGGACAAACCACCATAAACTGACATGAGCAGGGCTTTGTTTTGAACATGATATTCAATGCAACACTGGTAGAACATTAAGGAAAACAGCATTTGCCATGCTTTAATATCAAAATTGAGCTCTTAGGAGATTACATGCACATCACATCTACATAGTGGACATAATGAAATATGCATTTGTACCTGTAATGAAATAAATCTTCAGTTTACTTACAGTCTGTGAACTGTGTTGGCACATGCTTGACTGAGCATTGCTGTTGACAGGTCACCATGCAAGGATGCCTTACGCTAGGGGCTGAGCCACTTGGTGAGTCACTGGAGTAGAACGCACGGGAGAAAGGCTCATTTCCCTGGTTACTCAGAAGTAAAATATTTTTGGATGCATGCCTGGTTTGTGCTAGGAATATTAAGGATGTTTCTGTTTTCCTGATAAAGTTCAGTTAGGAGAGAGAGATATCATTGCTGTAATTAACACTGAATTTTCTCAGTCCGCAGCTGAGTTTTCCTTTCCAAATCAGTTTGCACAGCTCTGTCTGAAATATACCTTGAAACAGTACGGCCACCTTCTGTATCAAACACAGAGGACTGCATTTACTCTTCCATCATTGCTTTATATTTAACTCCCCATAGCAAACTAGCATTGAGCCCTCATCTGAAACATGGACCATAGGAAATCTGTAACTTTTCAAACCTTGGTGGCGTAATTAGAAGATGAAAAGTCATATGATAAAAAAAAGATTTTAAAGGAATAAATGCATGTTTAGTTCAGTTAATGCTATCCAAGTTCCTCAAAATAATGTGTGGAATTAAAACCATATTTTTAATAAAAACTGAAGCACTGGAAGAAGTGCCCATATTTTCCCATAGTGAAAATCTGGTGAGGCTAAGAGTGAAATAGTGCTGGAGCTGGAGATCAGCCCATAAAGCGGGGCACGTTCTGCACTCAGGTGCCTGTGCAATTTGCTGATCAGCTCTCATGACATCTGGATGTGTGTGACTGAGCACAGAACTTGCTCTGCCAGCAGCACACTTGGCAAAAGCAGACAACCAAAGAGAAAGAGATGAAAGACTCATCAATTGTTTGTCTCCATGTTCAGCAAACCCATGTCCATCAGGGTGGGAAAAGGATTCCCTGAATCAAAGTGTTTGCCTCTCCCTTCGTTGAATCCTAGCCTCTTCTAAACATTTTATTTTTTGCACTCATTCTGTTCCTGAGGGGGTGGCTGCCTGGTTACAGGGAGCAGCAGGGTCATCTGAGCTGCATACAGTTCTGATAGATCAAAAAAAGGCACCACGCTGAACACAGTGAAGATTTTTGGCGGTTTCTGCTGGAAACACAATGCTACAACCTTATTGGCAAATGCTTTTAATGCACTAAAGCAACAAGATCTGGTAACCAAGTAATGGTAGGGAGAATAGGCTGGTACATCAAACCAAGATATATTTGATGTTAGAAGGCAACTCATAACCCTTGCTCTAAGCACCAAGCCTCAGTGGTGACAATGGGAAACCCTTTCTTCCTGCAAGCCTCTCATGCTTCCTCATGTTTTCTTTCTTGTCTGTCACTCCCCACATCACTCACTCTTTTACTTTCTACAGGCAAAACAAATTTGATGTATTTAAGTGCCTTTCTCCAAATCCTCTGGAATTATGGGGCAACTTCTCTGCTCTCAGCTGAGTCTGCCACCCTTTGCAGCTGGTGCTCCTTTGCTCACACCTGCACCACATCTGATGCTAAACTAGAGCTCTGGAGGAAGGTGTGGGTGTCTGATATGGTTGTTAACAAGGAATTCAAGCTTATAACTAAGCAGACTCTTAACCACGAGTAATCAACCAGAAACAACAATAGAAGCACCTCAGAGGAAGGTTGTAAGTGTGTGCCTTGTCCCTCTGGGGGCTAAGAAGTGCGTCTGTCAGAGCTAGGTATCTGCAGTTCTGCAAAATGCCCCTGAATGTCACCTTTAGCAAGAGCCCTGGGGATCAGGTTTCTCCGAGCTGTGGGTGCTCTGTGCTGGTAAGACAAGCAAACCGCTCAGCATGGGTAAGGAAATGAGGGCTGTGGGCTTGTTGTCTTGTTCAAAACTTCCTTGGACTCTGCAGAGTAGCCTTTGCTCCATCCAGCAGTTTTAAAATTGGACATTTACTCTTGCCCTGAGTGGTGGAAGGAAAGGTCTACCCAGAAGACAAGACTATGGTAGCTGCAGCCGAAGCAGTATGCTTCTTATTCCGCCCTATCTCTGAATCTCATGCAGGCAATTTCACTCCAGCATACACCTGTTATTATGACACCTTGGGATTCATCAGCAAATAGCTCTTAAAAACATCAAACATAGGAGAGATAAGCACAAGGATAAAAGGATGAATTGTGTGCCCTCAATATAGTGAAGCCAGCACTGAGGGAAATATGTTTTCCTACAGGAAATCTTCTGGGAAACCTGCAGTTCCTGCAACAAGTGGGAGGAAGGGATGGAGAGTTACAAACCCTGAGCACTCACCTTTCCCAGTGGTGAGAGAACAGGTGGTGGGTTTGTTCCTCACAGACCACAAAGCAAATGTCCAATTTCAAAATGAAGTTTGGATAAATATGTAGACATGTATGAGACCTGAAAGAAAATTGTGAGGTTTGCGTTGGTTGTTTAGGGTTTGGTGTTCCTGTAAACCTCTTTCTTTTCCCAGGAATTTCCTTTCACATTTTCCAAGTTCTCTTTAATGTGTCCAGGCTCTTTGTTCCCTGGGTGTGGGAACAGGAACCTAATGTCCTTGATGTGAGATGGTGTCCTTTGGGATGCCAGGCCCTTCCCTGTCCTGCAGTGAGCTAAGCCCTATTCCTGCTAGCTGTTTCCAGGCTTCCCAGCCCTGGAAAGTCAAAAGTCTGGAAGATTAGGAGCCACCCAGAACCAGGGATGCAGGAGTCCTGGCAACTGTGCAGCTCAAGAAACCAGCAAGGAACTAAGCAGGTCCTGAAAAAAATGCTTTTTTTTTTTTTTTTTCTTCCCTCAGAAATTCACTTGAAACTGCTCTGCTGGTTCAAAGCCTGCAATTTTGATGAAGTGGCATTTTCTGATGAAAACCTGTTGTTTTGATGGAAAATCTCCAGCCAGCTGTAGGACATATGTTACAGCCTGTCAGAGCTGCAGTGAGCAGTGTCAGCCGGGCCAGTGAGCCCTGAGCCCCCATCCCCGGGGAGCGGGGTCCCAGAGCTGCCCTTGGAGCAGGCCAGGGCTGGAGAGGAGCAGGGTTACAGGCAGCAGCTCCTTCACATCTCCTGCAGCTGGATGCTGGAAGAGCCTGGCCCTCCCTTCTTTGCCTGGTGATGCAATGGGGCTCCTGGGGCTCGTGTATCTCCAGAGCAGTTCCTAATTTGTTTATTGACAATGACAAAAGCCCATTTTTACTTCTGTCAGCAGAGGCAACGTGTCTGTAAATGAGCAGGCTGCTCTGCCTCCTGCATTATCAGCAAAATCGCCAGCTAAGCACTAACTCCAGGACCCTCTTGTGCCTGATGTTCAGCAATGATGTATGGAGCAGAGCAGCAAAACAACTTGCCTATTTACATTTCACTATTCTGAGGGTGAGAAAAATATGATTTTAACCACCGAATTGACCGAGTACATAAACAGGGAATGTGTGTGTATACAGGTGGGTATATGGCCCCAACATACAATTTAATGGAAGTGTATTTCTGATAATAATTGATCTAAAATAACTGAGGGTTCAGTAATGTCTAGTGCTTTTGCCTCAATTCATACTTTCTGAGTAAATCCCATAAGATGTAGATGTAAGTGATAAGAAGCTGATGGCCCTGGAGTGATTTGCATGTTGTTCCATATAACTATATATATATATAACATTTACATATAAAAATACACTATAACAGCTTTAACTTAGATTATTTTAGCATAAAATTACATAACCAGCATTAACTTGAGATAATTACAGGAAGATGGGGTTTAAGTAGGACCATGCTTTCTCTATTGGAAACTCCATTTCTGCTGTTTTGTCCCTTTAACCTCCTCACTTGGCACAGAGAGCAGGGACAGCACGGGATGGAGTTACAGATGGCACAAGGAGACAGAAGAGTAAGACAGACACAAGAATAAGACATGCCAAGGACACAGCATGGAGTGGGCTGAAGCAAATAAACATAAGCAAATTCATGATAACAAATAAAATAGTGAATATTTAAGGTCACTTCCTGGCAGGGGAAAGTTTTATAACCTGATATTTTGCAATATTTAATATATTTTTTTTAATCTGTTGTTCTCTGGCCACGCAGATATATATCCATGTGATCTTTCACATTTACCACTGTCCCTCTAATATCAGACCCTATTACATGCATGTTGCTCTGAAAACCCTTTAAGAAACATCTCATGCTTTTGTAGGACACTTAAAAACCCAACTGGAGTTCAACGCAGAGGTTGTCACAAACACAGTGGAAGGGTCCTCTTTTGGCTTCTGCCTCAAAATCATTCTCTCAGCATCCAGCAGTGGATGGGGTAGTTGGAGGAGGTCATGGTTTTGTTTGCTTTGAAGAAGCCTCAGCATTGAAACACAGCTGGCAGCACTAGGGTCACCCCTGGAAAGGCAGCATTTGAGCCAGAGCTTGTCCTTGTGCGAGAGCAGGCTGCACAGAGCAGGCTTGGGCCAGGGGTCTCCAAGTGCTCGATAGACATTTGATGGCAAAGAGGTGATACAATATTTTTTTAAGTATTTGCAGAGCTGGGAGTGTTTCAGCCACCATTCTCAGCGGGCATTCCCAACTCTCTGTGCTGCAGTGGCATCATGTGAGTTAAATTACCACGCTGATGCTTTCAGCCTTCAGACCAGATGTTTTTGGAAAACAGGAGCAAACTTCATCAAGACGTGTTTCTCCTGTGTTCCTAAACTTTTTTACCCTACTCCTTCCAGCCCCTCCTATCCCATGAAACTAAACAAAATCCTGTATTGGTCCTGGATGCAGAATTTCCCTGGGCCAAATGTTGTCCTTTAGTTCCTTTCTGTTCAAGAAAAAACCTGGCTTTGTTTGACCTGACTTCTGTCAGTGTGGGAGTAACCGCGCAGGATAGTGGTAGCCAAGGCTGCCTGGCAGCACGCATTCCTGGTGTCAGCCCTGTCCCTGTGGACACTGCAGGGCTGTCATTCACTCTGCTGCAGGATATATGGGCAGGGGGGCACTCGGTGTCTATGCAGTATGGTGGTAGGCAGGGATGTAATGTTTGGGATAGGCAGACAGATCATAGAATCATAGAATCATCAAGGTTGGAAGAGACCTTCAAGATCATCCAGTCCAACCACCTACCTACATCCCCACTAAACCATATCACCCAGTGCCACATCCAGATGCCTCTTGAACACCTCCAGAGACTGTGACTCCACCACCTCCCTGGGCAAAATAGGGCGGTCTTTCATAAGGGTGAAGGAGTGCACTTGCAGGCTTATGAGGGAAGAGGGGTTTGGGGCAACAACCAAGCAATCCCCAGCAACATGTCCAAGAGTCGTGTGACAACAGCTCCTTGTCCCTCTGATGCTAGTCTGGCATGGCAGAGCCTCTCCAGGTCCTCTCCTCGCAGTGTCGTGGAGGAGTTGCTGCAGCGCAATGGGTTTGATCCCAAACGTGCCACCTTGATGCCAAAGGGCCGTTTCAGAGGCAGGTGGGTGGTGTGGGGGTGTGGGAATGCTGCTGTGGCTGCACTGGGAGCAGCAGCTGGAGAGAGGAAGGGGTGCCAGAAAACACCCTTCTTCCCTCAGCCCCCGTAGCTTACAGAAATATGTCTTTAGCTCCATGTTTTTTACATGCTCCCAAAAATGCTGGCTGCGGCAAAACCATCTCACCAGCTTTCTGCTGTGTTTTGGGAGTGCAGACCTCTGACCCAGTAGCCAGGGCTCCAGTACTGGTTCAGCCTGGGCAAGGGCTTTCCAAAATCACTTCTCTGTAGCTGTATCTCATTTAAAACTGCATGCTCAGACCTAGGCAAAAGGGGAATTATCAGCTGCTTTGTTTCATGCTTTTCCAGAGCCCTCCCATTTCTCCTGCGACAGGCCAGTGCAGCCTTCCAGCAGAATTAATGGGCACAGCTGGCTGCCAGGGGAGCCCAGCACGAACTCCTGCCACTGCCAGGAAAGGGCTTCACTGAGTGGCCCCCTTTTCTCTCCAAGTTATGAAAGAAGTTTAGACTTTTCTAACAGGTCACGAGCAAGACAATATTCTTAAGTCAATATTGCTCTGGGACTGAGCAAACAAGGGGGAGGTTGCATAAAACATTTCTATTCTAGGTTTGACTCAAGTGCAGCCTTCATTACATGTGTGTAAACCCAGAGAAAAATTAGGTTTGGTTAACAGTGTAGTTCATCGGGAGCATGTGCACCTTCCCCCACTCTGAAATTAACCCTAAAATAAATATTTTGGGAGCAAACTATGCAGGAGCCTGTGCTATGAGGCAGGGAGGGGGAATGGGCCACCAGTGGGCTTTCAGCATGTGCCTGGTGGGTTTTTCTGAGAAAAGCATTTACAGGCACCAGTGCCCCCAGCCAAAGCAAACAGGGCAATTTCCCCTTCCCTTTAGTTAAAATCAGGCCTTAGGAACAGGGAGAGAGAGCTGCAGCATCACCAGGCTTTGGACAGGGAGCTTTGGGGCATTTTTATGATCGCTTACAACCTTCCTTTACACTCTTAAGGAATGCCTCGGGGCCAGGAGTGTAACTGGACCCTACTGGTGCTTGGGCTGATGGTTACAAACACACTGGGAGCTGGAGGAGTTTACTTTTAAACTGCCAGCGTGGCCACCCTGCTCGGAACCATCAAGTTGTTTTGCAGAGGTGGTCTGGGGGAGGAAAGTGTACTGTGGGGATACCCAGCCTCACTGTCAGGACCCATTCAGGAAGGTGCTCTCTATTCCCCCAGGGCAAAGGGCTTAATTTGCACCCACCAGTGACTCCCAGTGCCTCTACTGGTCCCGACTGTCTCCCAGCAGGAACTGGCAGGGAAGCAGGGGAGGGGGCAGCTCCCAGCAAGTCTCTGGGAGGGAAAATAATCTTTCTTTTTGCAGTAGGCAGCCTGTCTTGAGGGATCAGGCTTTGTCCCCAGCCATCCACAGGGTTTCTGACACTTCTGGGAAAATTCTACAACAGCTGGACATGAGGAGCGAGGACCTGGCTTGGCCTGAGACTACAGGGGCATGTGTTGAGGGGCTGCCTCTAGTCCTTGAGGGTCAACCTGGGCTGAAGCCATCAACCTGGGATGGAAGAGACAAGTCCTTGGGATGTCCCAGGGATGGGTTTTAGGCTTATAAGTGACAAACCTACCCAGCAGGCTGGGCAGCATTGTGCCATTTAGAGGCACATACTCTCTATTGGCTTCTGTTTGTAAATTAAAATTACATCTTCTCCCAATAAATACATGTTTCCTTAAATTCTGCTTCAGAGTAATGGTAACTAAGGAGATTTGGCCTGTTAAGATGGCCTGTGAATAGGTGGCAGAGTTTTCCAGTTTCTTAGCAGGAGCTCCAGATGGTTTCACTGTTTATCAGGAGGGACCACAGGTACATCATCTTCCCCTCAACCCAACATGCAATCACATTTTCTCTTGCTGTTTACCACATCAAGGGAGGCTTTTCAATCTGTACATGCAATTCCTGCTGTTTTCACCCCGAGTGAAAAATTCAGACTAAATTGCTCTTGAAGCAGATGCTCTCCAACGTAACCAGCATTCAACAGAGAGCAGCTCGGCAGGAGCAACTTGTTCAGAAAAGCATTTTTTCTTATGCAGGAGTAAAACCAGGTGCAGAGTCCCAGTCAGGGTCAGAGTGTGAGGCACTGGAACAGGTTGCCTAGAGAAATTGTGGATGCCCCTTCACTGGATGTGTTCATGGTCAGGTTGGATGGGTCTTTGAGCAAACAAATCTAGTGGATGTCCCTGCCCATGGCAGGGGAGTTGGACATGGCAATCTTTGAAGATCCTTCCAACCTAAACCATTCTATGATTCTATGATTGCTTATAAAATAGGAGGGTTGGAGGTTCACCATGGGTCCCTCATTCACTCTGGGGGTGACTGCAGAGACGCCAGGGCTCCCTGGGGAAGCACTGATATGCTGCCCAGGCTGGGCACACACAGGTACCCAAGCATGTGGCCACACATCCAGGAGGGAGCTCAGGGATCAAACAGGAGCAACAATGGGTCTGGTCTCCAGAAACCAGACATGCAGATCCCAGTCACGTATGCACCATGGGTCTCCTGAGCCTTTGTCACACAGGGAAATGCTTGAAGATGCCAGCATTCAGGATTGCAGGCACCTTTTTCAAGAAATGCCATATTTGGTGGGTCAAGGGAATCAGGTGATTCTTGGGTAAGGTCTAAATACAAAACCATGTAAGAAGGTGTCATCACAGCGTCCCTGTTGCATTGGCTTTGAGTCCTTCACTCTTGTCCCAGCTCAGTGTGCATCAGGCGGGCAGACTGCAGACAGCCAGGGATTGCAGTGGTACCCTGCATTCAGCATTCACATCACTCTTCTCATGACAAAGGGGCTGCAGCACATGAGAACAGTCTGCCTTGTATTCCCTGTGTGATGCAAAAACACAGCCGAAAGAGCTGGTGGACAGAGCTGATGCTGTGCTCTGCTCCAGTGCCTCCAGGCCAGGCTGAGTCCTGCCGCCCCCGCTGCCCTCAGTGCCTCTGCCCTGGCCTGCTCCTCCACCTCTTCCTCTCCTCACCTGGTGCCAACAGCATTGTCCTGGCCCTGCGAGGCAGCAAACCGTGCCAGGGCTCTTTTCTTACCAACAGCCCTCCAAGCCCCGTTCCCATCTAGATCTGTTTCAGCGCCATTGCACAGGCGGCGCTCGGGGCCAGGGCTCGTTCCCAGCCATGAGCTGATTTCTAGGGGTGTCTGTTACAGAACACATGTGCTCGCAGAGCTGCCTTGCTCTCCTTGCAGACTCCTTTTATGCTGTCCCTGAGCTGAGACCCACGGGGGATGTGAAAAGCAGCTACGATTTTGCCCTCCAGCATATACACATGCACAGAACCTGAACACATCCACCTCCCCTAGTTACACACTGTTGTTTCCAGTACAGCTTTTATAACCACTGGTGGCACAGCAGTGACTGGGGAGGGTTAAGCTTCCCAAATTCTCTAACTGCTGTTTTCACCTGCTGCACTGGCAGAGTTTTCAAGCTCTCTCAGAGCAGCTGGAGAGAAAGGAGGAGCTGAGAAAGCCAGAAGCCTCAGGAAACAAAAGCCCTTTCCCAGAGGGGATCAACTCCTTTCTGTTCCTCTGTCTAGACACATTTAAATGCATCTGCTTCTTAATTGCATCTTTAAGAGTCCCAGCCCTTCCCTGGTAATGGTTACTGAGGCTGCAGCATTGCCCTTGATGACAAACAATGGGGAATCAGGAGGCCTGGGTCAGAGGAGCCAGAAGCACCTGGTGGCACCACCGAGAGGCTCCATTACCTCTTTGTCTCTTCTAGCTAGACATCTGGTGTGTATGGGCAATGAATATTATTATTTGCAAGAAGTTCGACATCAAAGCTTCGCTCTGCATATATCCACACTGTCAGAAATAACCACTGGAGAGCAGTGCTAGCACTAAACGGCAAAAGAGGCTGAGGAAATTGAGGTTTGCTCACAGTATTTGGGGTGAGGGAGCGAAACTTCCCCACTGACAGCACCCAACCCTCCGTTATACCAACCTGTATAACAGGGTGTTGCAGCTGCACATCTGAGGCTGCAAACCAGACAGCATGGCTGTAAGGTCGTGCTCTTTCTGTCTCCAGATCAGACGGTCCTGATCAACAGGCCTCAGATCCAGCTCTTCCCTGTCACCATATTCACAAATCCCTGGGACCCATCACAGCACCTCCAGCCTTCACAGGAATCCAGTATTTTGCCTTCCAAACAGCATACTGCTGGGTGCTCTGCAAATGCAAAGGCAGGATGATGTCTAAGAGAAATAACATGCAGTGAGATCAGCCTTAGTCAGGAAGGAGAGCTGCAGCTGCCTGTGCAAACCAGGCAGGCATATTCTTCCCTTCCTGTATCATGTCCACATGATACATTTGTCAGGCTTTGTCTTTGTCCCTGTGAAGAGGGGTATCTCACTGTGGGTTTGGGATGCTGCAGGGGGAACCTGGAGTCTCAGTGAGTTCTGCACTAAGCTTGGGTGTCCCATGACACAACTCATCTCTGCATAGCAATCTTGACCGAAAATAGTCTGCCTGTCCTATCATCTGTCTGACCATGGGGTAATGTTTTCCAGTGTTTGCAGAGGGAACTACTGAAAACAGGGCACAGATGAGCAACCTGGGTGTTTTCAATGGTGACACTCAGGTCTTTATACGCACGCATACAAAAAGAAAGAAAATGGGAAATGCAGCCTTTACCTTCCCAGGAAAAAGTACACTATTTCCCAAACTGTGAAACAAACAGAAACTCATTTGGCGGTGTTGGTTGATGAAAAGATCAACACGAGCCAGCAACGTGCACTTGCAGCCAACTGTATCCTGGGCTGAATCAAAAGCAGTGTGACCAGCAGGTCGAGGGAGGTGGTTCTCCCCTCTACTCGGCTTTTGTGAAACCCCACCTGCAGTACTGTGGCCAGTTCTGGAGTCCCCAGCATAAGGACATGGCATGTGGAAAGGGCTCAGGGGAAACCATGGCACGTGAAAGGGCAAACTCTGTTAGTCTCAGTTTGGCTGCCTCTGATGGAGCATTGATGGGAAGGGGGATCAGGCCAGGCTCTGGGACATACTGAGCTGTTTGCTCAGGTGGGAGGCTGGTGCAACTCTTCTTGTCCCAAGGATCAGGCAAAGCCAAAAGCAAATATATCTGTTCTGCATTTGCAGGAAGAACTGGAGACATTTTTTGCACAATCTGAAGGGGATTATTTTCCCGCAGTGGTAAACCAGGGTGAAAAGGTCATGGAGACCATGGGGTTACAGGTCGTTTTTTTCATTCCAGTTTCTTCCATACTGCCTGAGCCTTTCTGCCACCCTGATGCACAGAGCAGTAAAATGGGAATGAGATAACTGCTGTAATAGCAGGCACTTACACACACAAAATATCCTCTGCTTTTCATACCATAAATACCACAGGAGGTGAGGAGATTGTCTGCTCTTAGTCTCCATGAGGAGATTGCTTTCACAGATTAAAAAAAGAACAATTCAGAACATGTAAAGGCAAATTTTCAGTGTCAGCTAATGCTGCCTCCTGACGTCTGCAGAGTCTGCAAGCCTCAGAGCTATTCCACAGGTGAGCTTCAAACATAGATTATTTCCTAATTAACCCCAAGGGCTACCTCACCTCTCCCCAGCTGCCAGGCTTACAGCTACTCCTACTGTGATGGAGGTCACCTGGGAAAATTACTCTCAGGCACATGGTGTAACTCCTGGGATTCCCTGCAAAGGTGCAGGAGTTGGACTTGATGATCCTGGAAGGTCCCCTCCAACTCGACATGTTCTATAATTCTATGATTCTATGAAAATTGAGGGGGTGACAAGTATGCAGCAGCACCAGTAGGTTGGTAAAGGTGTCTGGATCAGAGAGGCATACAGATGGTCAGAGGTCTGGACCATCAAGGCTTACTGAAGCTTTGCTGGGGCAAAATGGAAATATTTGTCTTACAGAGAGGCAAATGCATCTCTGTGTGGTTTCCTGGTGAATGTCCCTCAGGCTTCATGATCCCCAGCCTGAGCTGTGGATCCAGGTCCTCTCCGTGGGCAGCAGAGAGCAGAACTGCCCATGCACTCCTGTCTGCGGAGGCTGGCAGCAGCTTGGCTGTCCTGCCTGCAGGGTGATATCCACAGCCCTGCTCCCGTTCGCAGCCGGGGTGGGCCAGTGAGGACAGTGGCTTTTCCAAGCCACCTGTGGCAGGTGTCATCTCTCTGCTGTGTCATGGTAGGAGTCGAGGAGGCTGGGAGTGCTGGGGTGGAGATGGTATGTAGATGACAAAGAAGGCAAAGCTGGAGGAAGCCAGTGCTCAAAGAGCAGTTTGTTTGGAGGTGTCTTGGTTTCATTCCTCCTTTCTTTTAGACATACACAGAAGTCAGGACTTCATGCCTTTAAACTGCTTTATAATGCTGTTTGGATTTTCATTCTTCTCACCAGAGAACCTGTGCTGATGCCCTGAGGCACACCTTGGCACGCAATTCATTGCTACACAGCTTGCAGCATTCTCCTGCAAAGGCCACCTCCCCTCAGCTCCTGTTTTCCTTATTTCCCCGGGGAAGCAGGGAGAGGCAGCAACTGTCCCAGTGCAGAGCCGTGCTGCTGGCCCTGCAGGTGATAAGGCAGGGGCAGGATCTGCACCTAAGTTGAAGGTGGTGTGGTGAAGTAGGAGGCTGTGGCAGGCACCACCTGGAGGCACTGGCTTGAGGCACAGGAGAGAGGGACAGGGGATTACTGCTTTTAAAAGGTACAGAAGAAAAGGGCATGATACTGGGATCCTGTCCAGAGAAAAGAAGAGACACAGGGGACAGCAAGTGTTGAAGGAGACTAGTTTCCAGAGGTTTGATAGTTACCTCCTTCTACCATCCCAGTTTAAATGTGATTTTCATATGAGTATATTGCAATGTCACCCTTTCCTAGTCACCTGCTGCTCATAAACCCCCTTTCAGACTGACAACAAACAGAAACTTGGCTTGGATGGCATCACCACATGGCCCATGCTGCAGCAATCTGATGGGTGGCATGAAATTTTGAGCCTCGTGCCAGCTGCACTTCTCACCTCCAGTACGCTCTACCTCAAACACATGCCTGCCTCTACCACTAAAGTGAACGCTGTAGTAAAATACAAAGCAATCAAGTCCACACTAGTTAACGAGACCTCTGAATTTTAAACATGTTCTTGAAATTACTGTAACTTTCTGTATATACAAGCTATAATTATTTGTGGAATTAACTATTTTGGCATCTAACCCCTGAGATGCTGAATAATAAGCATATATCTGATTCCATTAGTTGTGGTTATCCAAAACCATACCCCTCCATTGCCACACCAACTGAAAAATCACCTTCTTACGCTTGTCCTGACTGCTGCTTTGGACTGCAGAGACAGCAGCCGCCTCCTGCCCTATTCTGAAACTTCTCATGTTCACGGAAGGAAAGGTGTGTTGTAGGCTTGGGTCAGCTGGTCAGTGCAAAAAAACTTCTCAGTCCTTGAAAAATGTTTTATTGCTGAGAGGGACAGATAAAAGAGTTTGAAATGCCCTGTGATTAAATAAAACACTGAGAAACTTTAAAAACACTCGTGACATGAACAACACATTGTAGCTGCATATTAATTTTTAAAAAAGAAAAACATTCCTTTGGAAATGCAATCACAAGAGCTATTTCTTGAACAAATATCAAGCAACAGGAGAACAAAACACAGTCAACCTGATACAAGTGTTCACTGGACAACAAGAATGAAAAAGAACTTGTATGAATTCCTGGAGCTTTTGACACTTGTAATTATTTCCTAAATCATGTAGAGTGCCTATGTTAGCTATATTAACATGTTAGATAAATGACTTGGAAAAATAAAACACAAGGTAGTGCGTGCACTGAGGAGAACGAGGGGGCCAAGCAACTGAACTGTTTTGACAGAACATTTTTTGCTTAATTTATCATTTATCTGTAACAAGAGTTGCCCTTAGCAGTGGTTGTTGCAAATTGCAAGGTCATTAAAGCTTTCACATGCCCTTCTGAGCAGCAGGTAATTAAAGGCATATCTAAAGCAAACTCAAAGCATGATTTTTGCACGGAGAGGTGTACCTCATTAAAAAAAGCACTGAGAATAGGATACAGAGTGAGAGTCCATGTGCTGAAATGTCTCCATTTCTGCTGGCATGGGACTAACTAAATTAATCCACACAGCTATGTCTACAAATGGCACAATCATATCTTTGTTTTGCTTGCAGCTATTCTGCAACATGCTGGTTTACCCAGGCCTGGTTACTTACTACTTTTTACTTATTCTGACTGAAGTTGGTCATAAGTCAGACCATTCTGGAGGAGATATGTTTGAAGTGTGGTTCTGTTCCCCAGAATAACTTCATGACTACGGGCCCATCATCATAATCTGCACAGAGAAAAACTTGTGCCTGTTACCATTGACAATGATGCACAGTTATATTGCTGGAGAGTGACAGTAAGAAATGATATGTATTAGGGTCATTCATAGTCTACTTGCTCACTTATGGATCACAGCACCTCTTTAGTCACATCAGTTACCTTGAACTAATATTGTCACATGAGAAAGACTGTATTTCCTCTTGTACACTGACATTTCAGTAGGACTTGTAAGATCTGGAAAGTTAAGTCTAGTTAAGCTATGCAAAAATATGACCAAAGAAATACACGGATATCATGCAAGCCTAACTTTGCCTTGCAAATGTCCTACTACAGACCATTATTCAGATGGCTCCTTAGCTTAATTTACAGGTCTGTGATTCTGTGATTCTGTGATTCTGTTTGGCATTCAGTAAATCACTGTCAGAAAATACTACAGAAACTTCACAGCTAATGAAGTCATACAGTCATGGTACAGTGGAAATACGACTTCTGGCTGTTTTAACATATCGAGAACCTAACGGACACTTTAATTACTACATTCACTATAAAGGTAACAACCTTAATTTTATTTATAGTGGACATTTCATTCTGTTGGAAGTTTTGTATTCACACCTTTTTGAGGCATAGTGTGAACCAACAAACTAAGTAAGGAATGCATGACATAGAAATGCCCATGCTAAATTGCATATTAATAAATGGATGTCACACAGAAAATCAACCCTTCAGTTATCTACCTTGTTACAGCCTTACTGGCAGACACATTCTATCAGTCAGTAGCAATCATATTGGAGTAGCAAGCTACACAATTTTTGCAACACCAAAAGCAAATGCATCAGAGCAATAGTGACCCTGAGATTTATGTCCATGTTACTGTAAATTTAATATGGTATGATATCAACACAAGAACATGTTCCTCTTTATGAAGCCAAGAAACATGTGAAATACAATGCTGCTTCAACTCAAACAAGTGTTGGAAATCTGCTAGGTCCAACTAATGATGTCCTCAGTCTGTGTTTTGGAATAAGCATGCTAACCATGACCAACATTTTTATGGTGTTTTTGCTGATGAAAGTCCTTTGTTGAATCATCTAAAGTCAAGAAACAGCTATAAAACCAGCAAACATTCCTCATGCTTAACCATTTACTCAAAAACATCATTTTGAAAAGGTAGGGAGACTTTTCAGAGATACAAAAGGGAGGTAGACACCTCACTTTAAGGTGTCTTGAAGGCCATTCATAATCTCCCTTAATAAGTGGCACTTAAATAATTATTAACTTGTCTAAATTCCAAAAACATGATGACAGTAAAATTATTATGGTCTTCGTGTTATATGCAAAGATAATAAATCCAGAAAATTAGAGAGACAGAGGTACATGAACATATATAGGCATCTGTGAAAACACTTCTGAAAAAAGGTAAGAACAATTGTTTCTATTTGACTTGTGAGGAAACAGCACAGAAGAGTTACTGTATTTCCTGGGCATCTTGCATCAGATGACAGAAGATTAGCAACAGACCCCAAATACCTATAACCATCTTCTCTGCTCTATCATAACTAGCCTGTTTTTCTGCATCACTGTAACACTACTGTAGCTCAAACACAAGTAAACTTTGTCATGTGTAGTCAACAACCAAGAAATACAGTTGTAAACTTGAAGAGACAGAAGTATACCACACTATGACACAATAAAGAAAAGTTAAAATTTCAAGTTGGAGTCACTGTAAATAAGTGATCTTAAAAACGTCCTCTTGAATATTAACTTAATTCAGAACAAATCCTGTGCTGTGTAAAACTGGAAATACGTTTGCTAAACATTATACCTCAAAATATATTTAAAAAAAAATATTTAAGGAATTTTCAGAAAACTTAAGAGTTTACAACCTCTCCTGCCAACCAGAATGCTCAAATCATTGCGTCAAAGTGAGTAGTCCGTACCTTACCAAAAGCCATTAAATAATTTTTATCTTATTCTAACAACAACAGTAAGTTTACTCCTGCCTTATTTTTATTTAAAGGCCTATGGCTTAGTGTTCACAAATGTAAAAAATATTTGTAAATACACAAAAATAAAGCTTAATAGCACACAATATAAAAATTATAGATTTCAAAACCATTACATCACTGTTATTGAAAAGTGCACTACAATTAATCTGCAGGTCAGAGATACCTTGATCGTAGACATAATTTCCACAATTAACTCCTCAATGAAGTTTTTCATCTTCTTAATTAAATGAGAAATCTTCGATCCACCAAGGTTTTGGATGCCAAATTCTTCTGCCCAAGTGTATTACGAATAAACCTAAATATCTAAGAACATTTTAGAAAAAATGTATTAAAGAAGAAATACTTAAAACAGTTTCAGTACCTAACATAAAATAGTAAGTTCACATTATCTTTAAATAGTAAATAACATCAGTGAATTAGGTGCTTAACTCCCCTTAGCATTTTTGAAACACTTTCCAATATCTTTCCACCCTGAAATATGATATAATTATGTGTGATTAATTTTAACACATATTTGTGTTGTCTACTGAAAGTTATTTGTGGCCTTGTTATTCATGACAGACGTGAATAAAATGAATTTCTTACAAGCCTATTTGACAAAAAACCCAACTATTTTATAAGCTCTGAGTATAATCTTCTGTCATCACATACTGCTAACTTACTGCTTTAATTATCTAGTTAACTACATAAACTCCTGTATTAATCCAGATTTAAAAAATACTACTTTATTCTTAAATTGAAATTTACCTCTTGTTGCAAATATGTTAGAATAGCTGCTAAAACAAAACTTTGGGAAGCCAGATCCACAATGGAGAAAAACAGGATATCAAAGATAAGCAGCGTTGTCTCATTGCCATAATATAGAACATCACTGAAAGAGTGTCCTTCATCTACAGAAAGAAAATGATTTTTGAAAAATTACTACTTCTGTGAAGTGCAAGTTTGTGGAGTTCATCAGTCCATGCTGAGAAAGCTGATAAGAAAAAGGAAAGTCAGAGCAAGAGCTAGTTATGGCATTCTATTTACGCAAAATAATACAAACCTTTTCACTTGTAAAATCACTTAATACTGACTGAACACAATAGGAAAATCTCATGTGCCACATGCAACTTTATTAATTCCTGAAATCTCAATCTGATTGTTTAAAAAAGGCTCCTTTGAACAAGAAGCAGATGTAACTTTCTTGTCACTGAAATTTTTAGCATGTGTTAACTCTGGCCCCAACTCAAAAACATAATAAAAACATAAACTTAAAGCCTTACTTATGGGGAACTTCACTAATACCATTTTTGTTCATTGGACAACAGTTTTCCAGAAAATACGAGTTTTAAGCTTAAAATACCTTTTTCATAGCCAAAGTAGTCTAGACCTCTTAACCACTTATTTTATCAACAAACACCACTTTCAAAAGAGAAAAGAACACAAAATTACAGAAAATAGATTAATTTCCCTCTTTCTACTTTTCATAAAAATGTCTAATGCAAGTTTTATTGGAAACAGCATATTTTCATTACAAATTGTTTATGTTCTACTGTCATGAAATTCTGATCTGTAGCTAAATGTCTGGCAACCATGGCAGCCTGAATCATCCAGCAATATATTTATATCAACACTTATGAACTTTAAAATAATGATAGTCAAATGACCAAATCGTTGCTGGATGTTGCACAAGTTGGAGATATCACATCATGCTTACACACTTAATTTTAACTCAGACATTTCACACCTGACAATACTTATGGCTGAACAGACCTGGGGTTTAGAATAGGGTTTTGAAATGGTGGATACTGCCAGGTGTGGAATCACAGGCTGAGGCTGAAGAAAGTCCTAGTTACAGTTATCTGGCAACATTTACTACAAAAGATAGTGCTTCACCGTGATCGGGGAGGAGAGCCCAATTCTTTAATGAATTAGATGTAGCTCAGACAACTAGACTGAGCAAAAATATCAGACTACAATCATAGCTAGTTTGAAAGCATGTGCTACATTCCTGATTATATAGCAAGGCTTGCAAATCAAATTAGGGCTCAGCTTTTGCAGCTCTGGTGTCATAGAGCAGGGAAGTTCTGCAAAGCTCTGTGGTGTAATCTGTGGATTGCTATTATATTAAAATAATGACATATTTAGGATGTGTAATGGTACATCTGATGTGTAATGGTAATCTGTGGATTGCTACTATATAAGAATAATGACATATTTATGATGTGTAGTGATCATCTGGCAATATCTACAGATTAGAGTTCTGATAAGGTTTAGAGTTTCTGAGCAGTGAAGCTCGAGAGCCAAGTACTTGAGGGACTCAAAATGAGGTCCTGCATTGTCTTGGATCACTAGTTTATGTTTAGTTTTCATGCAGGTGATGGCCATATTCATGGTTAGGGGTAGAATCAGGGTCTGAACTAAGGTTTTCAAAAATAATTTTTGATTGATTCTGTACAGCTTGAGGACTGAGGAAGCAGACTTGTATCAGGTGTAAGTTCACAGCTTACAGAATCATACAGAATCACAGAATGCTAGGGGTTGGAAGGGACCTCGAAAGATCATCTGCCAGAGCAGGACAACCTAGAGCAGGTCACACAGGAATGCATCCAGCTGGGTTTTGAATGTCTCCAGAGAAGGAGACTCCACAACCTCTCTGGGCAGCCTGTGCCAGTGCTCTGTCACTCTTACAGTGAGAAAGTTCTTCCTTATGTTCACCCGAAAATTACATTTCATTGCATTGTGTATACTGGTCCCCAGTACACATCTGTAAACAGGAGGAGACCAGGACTCAGGGTTTCAGAACCTTGGAAATGGAGGACCTAACACTGGATGAGGATTCCAGTGATGCAGGTATTGGTCACTTGGAAGTAATTATGAATAGGTTAAGGTTTTTAGAGCCTCAGTGTTTCATAGAATCAATCTTCCAGGGATTCAGATACAGGAACCTGGGCTGAAGGTTGATATATGGTCAACAACTTTCACTAAATCTATTTTTTAACACATGTACTGGTCACTTGGAAATACATATGGCTAAGTTTAGCATGGGCTTAGGATTCAGGATAAGGCATTGGAGAATACAACTTTACTTTGCTTAGCTCCAGGGATCAGAATCAGAACTGGTGTGATCCCTGTTTCTGCTGGAATATTCGTTTTTGCTGTAGGTATTAAAAAGCTTCAAAATAAAATATTCAAGAACCCAAATTACTTAGTGGAGTTTGCAAAGATTTGTGATATATTAACATCAAGTAACATTCCATTAAAATGTCCTCATGGTGATCAATATCCTCTGCAAAGAAATTGTCTTTATTTACTTTTAGTTGTTTCATAAGAATTTTGGTTCTATATTAAAAAAAATAGCAAGGAGCTATTTAAATATTTTGGGTCTTCTTTCCATTTACAAAGTGGATATTGGATCTAGATCAAAGTCGAAGAAGCACTTCATAAACACGTGCATCTCTACACAGTATACTTTCAGTTACCTAAAAGAAAAAACATTGCAGTTGAGTGATTACAAATAGGATTTATGTAACCTGAAGAAGATCTCTTAAATACCTGCCTCACAAGTGGTCTTTTAATTATGTCTTCTGCTGTAAAGTCCCATTTAAATTGTAAGTCGTGGGAAAAAAATCTACAAAGAGACCTACATACTTATAATAGTGCAAATACTAATTCACAAATCTTTTTACCATTGTAAAAAATACTTTTCTCTGATGGTTCCATGAACTCCATGCCAAGAATCCGTTCAAGCAGCAACTTATCTTTAACAATATAATCCATTTCTTTATGAACCTGTAAAAAAAAGGAAAAACAATACTTCTTGGTTTATGATTTCCAAGAAAAAGTACTTGTTACAAAGTGAAGTACAACTACTTAGACCTTTATGAACGAAATAAAAGCACTGGTCTATTCCAAGATAAAAATAAGTACATAATAAAAAAGGATTTGTCATTTTTAAGAGCAGGCTGTGCTGCTAGACAGTACTCCAATTTTTTGTTTGAATGAAGCACTGTTCCAAGTTGCCGTAAAGTCTTTAACAACAAGTCTTTAAGCATGTATGCTTAAAGAGAAATTACAGTCTTTCAGACTTACAATTTTTATTCTCTACTTACTATATTTTCCTTAATATTGTAATGTCAATATACATACGTGACCAATAAAAGAACTGAGAAATTTGTTCATCGTGTTGTATGTCCTTGTGGTTTGTTTGAAAATATTTGCAGATGAGTCCAAAAGCCTAGCAGGACCACGTTCCTGAAATATAACATGACTGTGACTTCAGTGGAAAAATTACGTATTTTAAATAACATCTACAGAACAGAAATATCTCACTTACTCGTGTTAGGGTTTCATGAATCCTGTCATAGTGCTGTCGCATTTTTCTTGAAATGGAAATCTGAAATGTCTGGCCGTCTGTGTTTGGTAACAAACCTCTCTGACTACATAGATTTTCCTACAGTTAAAGCAATTGTAAATTAACATTATTAATGTCATTCATACACCCAGAAAAGTCAAAAGCTTTTAATTTCCTCTCTTTCATGTACACATAGTACTTAATATCTTTAAGTATTTGAATTCACTGCACTCTTGGTTATATTATAGCAAGATTTTCTTAGGACATGAAATCCTGACCCCTGCTGTCACAAAGACATATTCCTCTTTTCACCTATATTCAGTTCATTACTTTCTAATACACCTCTTGATATTCATTCTGAAGCCCTTTCTTTTATGTTTCTAATTTATTCTATACTTGTGTCACTTTTTTTGTGCTTTGGATTCCTGACTTTTTCCATTTTGTTTCCAGGTCACATTTAATAAATCTCAAAAATATCCAAGATAACAGAAAATTTGACATCTCAATAGTGAAAAATCCTGCTTTTCCCAAAATTATATTAAAATAATCATTTAGGAAAAAAATATAGGAACAGACAAGTAAAAAATATTATTAAAAAGATTCCTCTACATGTCAATGTTTGAGACTTAATTTTCACATGAGTATGTTTTTTTCTTTCCACTTATCATTGAAACAGCAATATCCTTTGTTTAAAGTACTTTCCTCCTACTTGTCCCAACAACAATGCAAGATGTCATGAAATTTAGTACAAAGTGCTCCAATCTTGTATTAGACATTTTACATTTGCCTGATCTTGCAGCAAAGATAAAACATATGACAAGCTAGACAAAATACTTATTCAAATTAATTTCTGTAAAGAGTTAGTTATATCACCAGAGGAGAAAAGACAGAATAAAAGAATTTATTGGAAGAGTAGATGACTCTTTATTAGGAGTTTTTAAGATTTGTATCTTTATGAAAACTTCTTGGTATGCATATTTCTGAACGTGGCCAAGAGCTTATGAAGTTTCAGTATCAAAAAGAAGGTTCTTAAATACATGAAAAACAAGAATTTTTTATTTATGAAGTCTGATGAAGAAACAGAGAGGAAGAGACAGTGAAAGCTGAAGGGCTAGTTAAGAGAACTATTGAGTCATATCTTTATACACCAACATCTGGTATCTTTTAAGTATCATAACTTGGTCCAATGTAATGCACAAGTACAGATGCATAATGCAAAGGTGTGGGGTCTTTTATAAAACAAATACTTAGAGCAGGTGTAAACTTTACTACTTTTACTTACTGCTTCTCTCTTTAGGTTCATATTCATTTCTTCCATATTGGTATCTGCATGTCCATGCACAGAGCGACCATGGATATAATAACCAAAGCAGCTGTGAGACAAGAGAAACACTGAAATCTAAAAGAGATGGTGGAAGAGAAGAATACTTTAATTAAACATTATCATTTTATTATTGAACTTCTGAATTCACAGTGGAGATCAGCAAGACCAGCCATTCTACAAATACAAAGTAGGTACACACCAAAATAAATATGGCAGAAAAATATTTAATAATTCTTTTACTGATTAGTTTTATCTGTGTTTAACTAGAAACACACATCAGCTTCAAGTTTAGTTTTCAACAGCAAGGATCACTACTTAGCCCCACAAAGCCAAAAAATTAAAGCAAAATTATTAGCTTTTATTTTGATTCAAAAGTTATTTCTGTGATACATAATATGCCTGATTCCAGCTGAGCTTCTAGGAGACTGTATTTTACAGAATTTCATTCAGGATGATACAATGCTTGCATATCACATAAAAACCAAAATTAACTCTCTCTACAACCCATGCACTACATGAGTTTTCCACAGAAGAGAAATAACTAAGGCTGGAAAGGCTGATGGAAGAGGTTAATCTCTCTATTTTTAAAAAGTTCTGGCCAAATAAGCTAATCCAACCTGTTCTGACTGCACTCTTCTTTGGTTAAAAAGGAATCCCTGCAGTACAAAGTTTCAAGACCCATATTTAAACTAGAGAAAGAGAAGTAGTTCAGTTGTGAGTAAGTGGAAATGCATGAAAAAGGTGTTAAGTGTCCAACAGGGACAACCGTGAAGTTCAGTGATTGAGAGACAACCACAAGATAGGAGCAGGAACTGAACATAAACATATTAAATAAAACCAAGACAGCCATGTCTTTAAGACAAAAACTACTAAAATGCAATACAGTAAAAATATCAGCAGTAAATGGTTCCACACCTAATTTCTGTCATAATTTGTTATCTTGTAGTTCTGTATGAGCATATGTAACCAATTTAACTTCAAAAAACAACCTAAAAATCACACGCCTAGAAGAATATATTGATACCTATGATTCCAGAATCTTTTTCTAAATTATTGAAATCCTCTTGCAGATTGCACCAATAAAGTGAGCTGAAACAACTGAGCAAGCTGGGGTTGTTCAGCCTAGAGAAGAGGAGGCTCGGGGGGACCTCATCACTCCCTACAACTGCCTGAAAGGAGGTTGTAATGAGGTGGGGGTCAGTCCCTTCTGGCGTGCCCATAGTGAAAGGACAAGAGGAAACAGCTTTAAATTGCAGCAGGGGAGATTCAGATTGGACATTAGGAAAAATTTTTTCACTGTAAGGGTAATTAAGTATTGGAATAGGTTGCCCAGGGAGGTGGTGGAGTCACGGTCCCTGGAGGTGTTCAAGATGCATCTGGATGTGGTGCTGGGGGATATGATTCAGTGGTGATGTAGGCAGGGGGTTGGACTGGATGATCTTGAAGGTCTCTTCCAACCTCGATGACTCTATGATTCTATGAAAGTAACATTGACTTTGGCTGTTAGCTAGTAATTTCTTATTAAATTAAATGAATAAATATTATTCAATATTCTTAAAACTATTTTATGTATTATTCTATTAAAAATGCCACTGTACAAATGAGACAAATAAATACTTACATTGCTCATGCAACACAAATCAACAAATTGGCTTATCTTATCTTCAACAAATCTTTCATAAAACACAGAAAAAAATATAACCTGAAATAAATCAACCATATTTTCTTTTATTAGTTCATCAGATTTGACTAAAGCAATTAACTTCACAGTTTAACACCCACAAATTATAGACTTCTGTAGTCACCATCATTACATTGGACTCTGAAATGGGATTGACATCGTTCCTCTAAGAAGTAAAGTTTTAGCAATAATTTGCAACTTCGGGATGCTGCGAAGTTGTTTAAAACAATAAATAGTTGCATAAATTCACATCTTTTGAGAGGATTAAAATTCTGACTAAAACCTAAGTTGTCTCATAATACAAAAGATTCACTTTGAGTTCTAAAGCTGTACAATGCTAAAGCTGCTGAAAGTCTAGATCAAGCAAAATAGTTAAGAATATACCCAATGCTATGATACATAGCATGAATGGCCTAGTGACACATTCTAGCTTGCAAAAGCCAGCCTGAAAATGATAATTCAGTATGCCATGTGTTTCACATACCTGTAAGATGGCAATGGCTAGCCAGAGTGCAGCAGACACACCAAATCTTAAAATGCGGCTCCAAGGAGCTATGTAGCTCTCACTGCTTCTTGTAAGACTGGAAGAAGAATCCATTAAAGCCAGGTTTGAAAATCCCACCACCTGAAGAGATAAGAAGGTCAATATAACAACATGAGGCAATGAATAGTATTCATTATTACCCTGTTGTTTCCATCATAAAAGTAAGAATTAAAAATTAGGAAAAATGGACCTGGGAATAGTAGCATGTTCACTATGATTGAGCCCCATTTTGTGATTCAGTGTTATTACTGAGAAACATAATTAAAAATATAAAATGTACATATATGTTTTGATACATAAATTCAAAAACATATGCAGCTAAATCTGAAGACAAGTCAAACTTGAAAACAAGAAAAACTCCAAAAGATCCTACTGTTAGACTGTATGAGGATATTATTTCTGCCAAATTTCAGCTTTTTGGTCCTATATATTCCAGTGTTAAAACAAATTTTTTGTTTGTTTTGCAACTGTAAGAAATTGATTTTTTTGTTTTACTTAACAGAAATAGATTTCCCTTTACTGTCTTTATGGCTGAATCTATTTTAAACAATCTAGAAAAGGTTCCCAAATAAAAAAGGTGAGAGAGATACTATGTCTTGAAACACCCAGGAGGTGAAAGTTCTGTGACAATTTTGTGCGACAGTCACAGCAAACAGGAGAGTAGGCCTCAGGGGCACAATAATGGATGAGACCCTCTAGGGACAGCAGCCATTCAGGAAGAACCCCATTCCCAGCAAACTTCACAATTTATAGTGAGAGTGACCTTTATGGTATGGAATACTTCTGTTGGCCAGCCTGGGTCAGCTGCCCTGGGTTTTGCTCCTAGCTGTAGTAGCACCTGGCTGGCTGAAAACTGCTGAAGACCTTGATTGCTATAGAAACCTGCATACCCTGGTTGGCCACAAACTAAACCAAAGTGTCCTATCAACTGTGTTCTCACTGAATCGGATGCTGCAGTCTTCTCAAAAATTGCAGCTTCCCTGAACAGAAAATTGATTCTATAATTCTATCCTAGTGAAACCAGGACAACTAGCCCTGTAGTCAACACTGCTGCAGTGACCAGTGCCAACCAGTGGCTGCTTTGGTGCCAGACATGAGGCCTGAGGAAGGGAGACCCCTTCTTCTACGCTTTCCAACTTCTTCCAACTATTACTTTTCCTGGCTTGTTTTCTCTGCTGTAAAGCCTGTCACTGTGATTAATGAGAACTGAACAGTCACTTTGTGAAAACTAGTAACCCAGCAAGATGGGTTTTGAGCAATACAGAAGTTCCCCCTGGTAGTGAGCAGCTGATTTCCATATCTGCCCCATGGATTATAGTTCTAGGGAAACTACATTCCAAACTCCAGCACAATGACAGTCATAAAAATTACCTGAGGTTTTCACAAACACCAGTTTTAGCCTATTCAGGTATCTTTCATGACTTCCTCCACCATCGGTAGAAAGAAAGGGATTCTCCAGAGGGAAATTCATAGCAGGAATTATAGAGCAAGATGTTAACCACTCTCTTTACTAAGAGTAGTCTCTCCTTTCTAGTAATACCAGGAGCCTAAGAAGAGTAACCTGAGGAGACTAGTTAGGTTTGGGAATATATGCTCTCTTTCTCCCTATTCCTTCCTTGTAACATGGCACAGAAGTTGGTCCTGGTCTGTATCTACCAACAGCAAAAATACTGATGTAGTGAATGAGGAAAGTTTGGGGTTTTTCACTGTATTTAGTTTAAAAGAAAAATAGGAAATTTAAAAACAGAAATATAAAAATTAATAAAAGTATTAAAATATGTAAAAGAACCTCACATAAGCAACTGTATGCTACAGGCTTTAAGAAAACTTCCCAAAATAAAAGTACTTACCAAACTATAGAAGAAACAAACCAAAATGTTTTTGAAAAGCTAAAGGACAATTTCTCACATATCCTTACGCTGTAACTGAAGCTGTTATGCCATCAGGAAAAGAACTGGCACATTTCATTTCCTGCTTCATAAAAGATGACTATAGCAAATTAGCAGGAAGGAAGCTCAGTTCAGGTAAATATGAAACCAGAAATAACGCTGTAGACTGTGGCAGGAGGGAGCCAGTAGGCAAATAAAGAATTGAGTGTGTACACAGATTTATCAGTCTCTTGAGCCATTCAGGGTAACTCATTACCTTAAAAAACCCCAAACAAAACTAAGAAAGATCTCTAAGGTAATTAAAGGTTGGGTTGGTTTTTTAAGTCTTAATAAAATATTGCAATTACCTATATATACATAAATATAAATTAAAAAATGTATTAAAATACTTAGTTTACTAAATTATACATTTTCAAGTGAACTTGAAAGTCATCCACTATTACCACAGAGAATGCAAGAATTAAAAGACAGACTCTTATGTTACACTCTGGCTGTGAATCATAAAAAATTAATAACAATAAAAATTGTAGTAATAATACCTCCAGGAAAAAAAGAACAGCAAGCACTTGAAAGAGGGGATTTATCTTCCTCACTGTCTGAATTTCATTCCATTCTTTTGCTATAAAATACGTCCTCCATATGCTCACAGGTGCAGCAGCACTTTTAATAACACCTTCACCTAAAAAAATACATACAATAAAGCTCTGAAAATTAATACTTGAAAGCATATCCAAATTTAACCAAAGCTGTTTATACAAACAAGTGTAGTTTGAGTTACCTTCAACTGCTTTAAGAACTTTGCCCTTAGGTCTTTCCCAATCAATAAAGAAAATATCTATAGTAAGTTGTGAAATCAGCAATTCTAAGAATTGCAGAGCCTAATAAAGAAAAAGAAGAAATATAACCCGTAAGGATAGCAACAGCATATAGACAAAGATGAAGAAACAGTCACTGCACGTCATTCATTAAACATAACAAGTGATATACTTGACTATACTTGACACTGCAACTCTCTTACCAACTTTTGATACATCTTTTTTTTTTTTTTTTTTAAATTTAAACCTTGGTGTAATGGTCAGTCATGGGATGATGTCCAAAATATGAAGAAAATAGAGCAAAGTAACAAATTTTTAAAAAATTGACTAAGTAATTTTTCATAACATATTAATTTGAATTATGAATACATCTTTTTTATAATTCAATAATTCAATATAAGTTCAATATAATTAATAAAATATTTGTATGTCCTATGAAAACAGAATACTGATCTCTGAATTCTACAGGTATGCTTGCACATAATTACTTTAATCTGTCTTCTTTTTTAATCAGGAACTGACAGCACTTATATTCTGCATAAGCACTTGCTTTCTTGATATGTTATTTTTTTTTTGGGTTTCTTCACACCTTTATCCTTGACAGAATAATTTTCCATAAATAATCTTCCTTAAGACATTTGTTTCCCTAAAAAGACTCCACAATGTAAGGGTTTATGGAAAAATGACTTAATTCTTAGAATAAAATACTTGTTTACATCTATACACTAATAAAATGAACTGTTCAAGATGTTTAAAAACAAGCCTACTGTAAATATACAGAAGCATATGTTGAAATGTCTGTAATATCTGAGGAAAAAAATATTTACCTTTAAACTAAATGCACATGCTACGTATGTAACAAAATTTTCTTCTTGAGATGGAAGTGGTAAAAGGACAGATACAAACTGCTGAGCCTGTAATTGAGAAGTTACATTGAAACAGTGTGGAGGGCATATGTGACAACATATTAAGTGCTCGAGAGTAAATAACTTTGCAGAATAAGATCAGTATTTAATGTACATTTTGAATTGGTAAAATATTTTAAGTGACTATTAAGAAGATGGCAAGTACACTGAATCCTAATGAAAAGAAGCATGTGACACAAAAAATTTAAGTACACAAAACAGAATATGATATAGAACTTGCCTCAATACTCTGATGAGAAAGGCAAAAAAAAAATCAAAAAGAAAGAAAATTAACTTTTGTGTAAAAATACATGCAATATTAATAGGTTTTTGTAACACCCAAATGTGGAAAAACACTTACTTTGAAGAACACAAGCCAATAAATCCCTGTGCCCACCGTGATGACAACGAAGACGTTTGCAAGTTCTCCAGCATAAAACAGTAAGAACTTCAAAACTGTCTGCAATTATAAAAACACACTGTAGAGATCTGTAAAACTAATTAAGTAATGCATATGTACTTTCATATAAAATGTTAGGCAGCTCACACTACAGGAAACTCTAGTACCGAAAAGTAGCCTTGAACAAAAATTCTACTATGGTCATATATTAATGGTATATTCTGTATCTAAAGTTCCTACAGTCTGGTCTTTGTTCAAAGAAGAATTGAGCTGAAAACTAAGGCCACTCAATTGATCAGAATAGCTCTGTAAATAGCTTTATTTTTAGCAAAAGTATTTCCTAAATGACAACATCAGAATCCCCAAAAATGCAAAAACCCACTTCCTCTAGCGAGCCTAACCCCAGGTCACAGTCCTGTGCAGCTAGGCAAGAAATTATTTCAGCTACGTTAAGATATGGAACACTTATATCACAGGGAATGATAGCTAAGGTCTCCTCAAAGAGAGGAAGATATGTTCATTGTTTAGGTTACCAGTTGTTTATACCTGCAAGTCAATTATAGAGCTTCCCGTACGTCTCTTCCAGCCTGCAATCTTGAGAAGGGACCATAACACTGCGAGCCCACCCAACACACCCAACGCGATCTGAAGAGAATGAAAAATCATTTGCAGATATTTTAAAAATAGAAGTAAATAGTAATAGAAGTAAAATAGAAGTAAATCATTATATTGACAAATTAAAGGGCAATACAACTTACATCAGTCTGAATCTGAGCCTCTGACTGATTCATCTCATAATTGACTGAGAAAGAAACCTGAATATTAAGATACAGAAAGTAAATATGCATAGAAATTCTGAAATGCTACAAGCACTATAGACAGTGGTAGTTTTCACACTTTTAGTTGGTGGGAATTCCCATCTAGGGCTACTATACAAAACCAACACACACCTTCTTTTGCTGTATACATCTGACCTGGTGTGCTACAGCACTAGGCATAGTACTAGCATGTGCTCTGCTACACTTAGTGCAGTAATGCTGGGGATGGATGCCTGCTATGTGCAAGTTACTAGTTGTACCTAATTATAATCCCTTCAAATGTGTGTAACTGTTTGCCTTCCAAAAGGAGACACCAAAGGTTTGATACTTTTCCTTTTATCAATATTGATCAAAAGTAACTTTAATGCAATTACACCAATATGCAAAATTATAAAGCGAGCTCTTACATATAGTTCAGACACCAATTTTTTTCCACCTTAAATAAAATTGTTATGTAGCATCAAAATTACTCCCTCTAGCTTAAATACCTATATAATAATGAATAGGATTTTTAATTCAGTTTTTTTAAAAAAAGGATAAAACCCTCCAAAACCAACCCCTCCTGCCTCCCACCTTGGCTTCCCAAAACATTTGTTCCTGTCAGAGCTCACTCTTATCACCTCACTTGGATTGAAGTCTAACACGCTCGGGTACTAGCAGCTCAGTGTTTACAGAACGTGAAATGAAATTTAGTGTATCTTTTTACTTGCATAAAATTTGTTAAATGCAACAAGACATCCAAAACTGATAACACCTAAGTAGCTCAGATGTAGATGCAAGGGTGAAATAGTATAACATAAAATAGAGAAACAGTAAACAATCATTCCTGCCATCACCATTTGAATGAACAGGCAAATAAAACAAGTGTGGTTCCTGTGGTTAAAGACAGACATTATTTAAGAGGGGTAGAAGTGTCTGACTAATTCTTCTATCTTTCCACTTTCCTGTCTCTTCTTTCCTTCATGCAGTTAACATGGAATGCAAGAAATGGTTCTAGCACCAGAAATTACTAGATATATGTCTATCTGTACTGGAAGCCTGAACTGTTGAAGGCTGATAACAAAAAATGTTAATATTATATTTTTTTTTAATACCAGAATGATTATTACACTATATTAAGCTCAGCATTTTCACTTTTTAAAGCAGTGTGACCTAACAAACAAACAAGGCACAGAAATGGGACACCTAAGCTGCTGCCCATCATGACAGGCAAAAAAGCAAGTAGGAAATGCCTCTTACGCATCTGCTACAGCAGAATTCAGAGGCTTTCAGTAGAATAAGATCCCCCAAACTGGTCTCCAACCGCTCTGGCTACAGATTTTTGGATTTACTTTAATTTTTACAGATGTGCTGTAAAATAATACACAACAGACAAAATACTAAAGGGCATTCCATATATATTACCAATATTTTAACTTAAACTACAGGTGACCTGAAATGTCTGTGTCATAACAACCTCCTCTTAATGCATTGCTTTAAATAAAAATATTCAATTTCTTGCATAAATTGCTGCTTTCAGTGCATTGCATAAAGAGTACTTTTTCCATTATTTTCTGTGTGTATAATTTTATTTGAACTGTAGCCTAATCTACCATTACACAATCAACTGCAAAATTCCAAGTATTTTAAGTGAAAAAAGACTCAAGACAAATTAAAAAGAAAACACTTTTAACTGCTTTGTTTTAAAAGCTTTCAGTTTTAGTGAAAACTTGCAACTTCAAAACTGAGCAGAACTAGAAACTGCTTATTAGATTTTTATAGCTCCCCCCAAAATGTTCACTCAACTGGAATTCCAACAGAACTAAGAGTATGAATAACAAATCAGTTCAATTACGATAGCACAAAGATCTCACCGTCACACTCTGGGTTTCAGGGTTTTGGACAAGCACATCTGTGTAAGCAATAGTAAGTAGAGGAGGGTAGATAGTCCCTCTCTGAGTATGGGATACCAGACGAATACTGCAGAAATACAGAGTATTATTTTTAATATAAAAAAAATGGATGAGTTGCTTGGAAAGTGTTGATTGAAACTTGTATTAAAAAGAAAATACTAAATGAACACAACAACCTCATCAATAAAATGCGAGTTTCAAACCCAATGACATGGCAATTGACATTTTAAAAGCAACCAGTGTACAAAGGCATGTACACAAACACGTAAAAAGAAAAAACTGGGAAGGATTGTTTATTTGTAAGAAAATACCTGAATCAATTTTTATGTACTGCTCACATTTTGATAGCTGCAATTGAAGTATGTGCTACTCAGCAACCTTTTCAATGAATAACTTGTGAAGAAAAGCTGAAGGAAAAGGGAGATCTCAAATTTCAGACAGTCATCTCAGAGGGAGACATTACAAAAAGGAGAAAAGAAAACGTTCTTCCAAAACATTTCAGTTGAGATGAACTATCATTAATGACCCTAACAGGTAGTCTCACAATTTCAGTTAAATTACCACAAGCCTATTCTGGATTGTTCAACAGAATAGGCAACAGTTTGTAAAAATACTGCAAAAAAGAATATGGAGTATGAAATAGCATCCTTGTATAGTCAGTGACATACACATTGAAAAAGAATTAACAGAGGAATTTTTAGGTCTGTCTAGATGACACCTGATTCTAAGAGGTAAGTGAATGACTGCTAACTTGCATTATGCATACACAGTCTGATTCATCTTACCTGGAAAGTAATCACAGTAATTTTAACCCCCCACAAGTCAATGTTACTTTTTCTCACACACTCATCAGAACAGCCTATGGAAACTCTTGCTGTTACCAAATATGCAATGGAAAAAAGCAGCACAGAATGTATTAGAAACAAAACAGTAAAGCAACTTTATTTTATGACAATAAAATGCAGACTGCACAAAATTGCCCTTATTTTCTATGGACTACATACTATATGCAATTAATTACCTTATTGCTATTTTGCTAGCAATTCGAATTACTCTTGGCGGTTTTTCCAAGTCATTCTCTTTTCCACTCAGAGTATCCACCAAAAAAAATCGACGAGTCAGGAACCAGTTGTTCATATTACTGCCTTTGAAAAAACATGAATCGGATTTACTAGAAAAGATAAATGTAACTGCATGACTCATACAACTGTAATCAGGATGTAAAATTCTTTGTTTTCAACTTAAATATATAATGAAATTAGATCACTTTATTTGGGCACATTATTGATTGGGCCAGTGTATGCAACCAAGCTTGCATATAACACTATCAGAACAAAATATTAAATTCTTAAAACAGAAACAAATTATGGTGGGTTTTGGTATTTTTAAAAACAACTCAGTAACAGTAATTAATACAAATTCTTTGTATTTCATAGAATCATGGAATGGTTTGGGTTGCAAGGGACTTTATAGATAATCTAGTTCCAACACCCCTGTCACGGGAAGGGACACCTCCCACTAGACCAGGTTGCTCCGAGCCCCATCCAACCTGGCCTTGAACACTGCCAGGGAGGGGGCAGCCACAACTTCTCTGGGAAACCTGTGCCAGTGTCTCACCACCCTCACAGGAGGGAATTTCTTCCTAGTATTCAAACTAAATCTATCCTCTTTCAGTCTGAACCCATTCCCCCTCATCCTATCACTCCACGCCCTTGTAAAAAGTCCCTCTCCAGCTTTCCTGTAGGCCCCTTCGGGTATTGGAAGGCTGAAGTTATTTGAAGTTATTCACATTATTTAAATTCACAGAAATGTTACTATGACAATCTTACCTTGATTAACAAACATTTCATTGTATTGAAGATTCAAGTTTAAAACTGGCACAGCCCAAAGATATTCTTGTCCATTGTCACCATTATATTCAAGGAATAGGTCATAAAAGACTGGATTAGCAAAATCTGATAAAATCTTGGAAACTGAAACTTTGCACTACAAGAAAAAAATGTTAAAATAAAAAGATCACTTTAGCTATTTAATGATTTGATCAAGTTGTGGATTCTTCTCCTTCAAAATTATTGTGGAATCTGTCTCACTTCTTCGCAAAAGACAAGGCATTCCAGCTATGTATTATATATATAGCATACGTAAGTATACACAAGCTCAATTGCTCTATCCTCTCTCCTTTTCTTGGTGTTTTATAAGGTGTGAAAACTCCTAGTTTTTCCCAAACTAAGACAGCTAAAGAATCTCTTTCCTCTGATGAGTCATTTGTTAGATTAAAACTTGCCTCCAATCTCTTTATTGAATTCACTGAAATCAGGGAACATATTAAATTAATGGGGTAAACATACAGGCATGGCATGATTGCATACACATGCCTTCTTTCCACACAAAACCTGGTCAAAAATGAAGGCAAGAAAATCAGAAGTTACAATGCAAACTATATGACTGTCAGAAATCAGGTATTATGTTCTTCCAGTGATAAGTCAGCAGACTCACTAATACAAATACCAGCTCAATTTATTTTGATTGTCCTACGTAGTTTTGTGATGTAAACTTAAATAATTAAAAAAAAGTATTTCAGTCAATAATAAACTAATTAAAACAAACAACAGAGAAAGAGGTCTGTGTTGCAGCTCATGGCCAAACTCCAGAGGTCCTTCAATATGCACTGAACTACTGATGATGTGTAAAGCGACTTAATTAGAAATTCAGAATGGCACTTTATCTCTTACTTACACTTTGTTGATAAGTTGTTCCAAACGCATAAGCTGCATTCAATTTAGTTTGGGTATCAGGACAAAGCTGAACAAAACATAATTATAATTAGGCTAATTCATAAGTATCATTTTCTCACATGAAATAGTCACAGGTACCCCAAGCAGTTTATGTATTCATAGTTCTCACAAAGGAGATTTTGTTCTATTTTTTAAGAAGAGAGATTGACTTTGAAGAGTAAACCCAATCATTTATTGTATTACTACTACTGGTGTTCCTAAAATTCTGTTTTAGCTTATTCACACTTATTTTACGTATTTTTCAGCTCCATCACTAAAGCTAAAATCTGTGGACAGCAGCACCTAATCGGGCAAGAATAACCTGGGGACTGAATGTTCAATGCACTGTGCTGCCTCAAGCTTTATTAGGGGCTTCTCTCAAATCCAAGAATCCCACGAGAAAAGAATTCCATATTCATATTGCCCCCACTTTCTCTTAAGCTAGAATTCTCAGAGGATCAAAGTTATTATGGCAAGTAACACGTTAATTTTTTCCCTTTTCAATGTAACTTTCACCTCTTCAGCAAAAACCAAATAATTCTAAGTAGAAACCAGAAAAATGGGCCAAATTCTAACTAACTGGGCATGCCACTTAGTGGAGGGTACAGCCATTTTCCCAAAATGGAAATCAAGTCTAAATTTACATAAACACAATTTGTGTGCAACTGAAATTCTGGGAATTGCTAAAATTATGCATTGAGGTTGCTTTAGCACTGCAATGTCTCACCATCACACAACCTATTACATTAAAGAGGCTTTGAATGGAAAAGCTATTCCTTTCCCATTGATTTTTGATATCTATTGAAAGCTCTGCATTTAGGAAACTGATGTGTCCAAATAAACCTTAAAACCTATGTCAGAATATCTCATTTTCTATGTACAGTAGTTGGCTTAGTAACCAGTTTTCTTAGATACTAGTTTTCCTTAAAATTTTAGAGGCAGATGCAAGACAAAAGGTGGATCAAGAACTGGTTAGGTGGGAAGATCAAGAACTGGTTAGAGGGAAGAAGTCAGAGAGTTGTAGTTAATGGGACAGAATCCAGTTGGAGGTCAGTAACTAGTGGAGTCCCTCAGGGGTCGGTACTGGGACCGGTGTTGTTCAATATCTTCATCAACGACCTGGATGAGGGTACAGAATGTATCCTCAGCAAGTTTGCTGATGACACTAAGCTGGGAGGAGTGGCTGACACACCAGAGGGTTGTGCTGCCATTCAAAGAGACCTTGATAGGCTGGAGAGTTGGGCGGGGAGAAACTTAATGAAATTCAACAAGGGCAAGTGCAGAGTTTTGCATCTGGGGAAGAACAACCCCATGCACCAGTACAGGCTGGGGGCTGACCTGCTGGAGAGCAGTGTAGGAGAAAGGGACCTGGGGGTCCTGGTGGACAGGAGGATGACCATGAGCCAGCAATGTGCCCTTGTGGCCAAGAAG
>VZRW01009858.1:0-12485 GCA_013398125.1 Aegotheles bennettii | reverse complement strand
GAGGGGTGACCTCATCCATGGTTACAAATATGTAAAGGGTGAGGGGCAGGACGATGGAGCCAAGCTTTTTACAGTGACGACCAATGATAGGACAAGGGGCAATGGTTGTAAACTGGAGCATAGGAGGTTCCATGTGAATATCAGGAAAAACTTTTTCACTGTGAGAGTGACAGAGCACTGGAACAGGCTGCCCAGAGAGGTTGTGGAGTCTCCTTCACTGGAGACATTCAAACCCCGCCTGGATGCGTTCCTGTGTGATGTACTCTAGGTGACCCTGCTCTGGCAGGGGGGTTGGACTAGATGATCCTTCGAGGTCCCTTCCAACCCTAGAATTCTGTGATTCTGTGATTCTGTGACAAGTTCATCCTGAGACAATAACAGAAGAAGTAGCAGTCACTATCTAAATCCTGAATGTCATCTGCTCTTCTGTAGATACTGGAGCATTTGAAGTGATGTGCTCCGAGAGCGACATGAAGAGCCTAGAAAAGGAGACAGACAATTCCCAATTGTTCTTGCTATTGTTGCCAGCCTTGGTAATCGCTGAGTGCCTAGATCAGCACTGGATTGCTAAACAAATTCTACTTTGTAATATGTTTTGCAGCTGCCAATTTCTGCTGTTAGGCTAATTACTAGCGCACTTTCCACTTATTTCTTCCTTGTTTTTTTCACACCCTCTACAGCGTGGTATTGCTGAAGTAGAATGTGTGTGTGCTGCTGAAATCTGAGCATAGAGTGTTCAAGGGTACTGTGAATCCTCTAGCCAGTGTTGCTCAATTCTGTGTAAAGTCTCCCAGCAAGTTTTTATAACTGTCTGTTATGAAAAAGCCGGGCAGATTCTCATCAAAATGTGCATTTTATATTAAAATTAAAAGAAATAAACAAACAAAAAAACCCATGAGAACTGAAAGAAAAAAGGGCAGTAGACTAGGTTTCTACCTCTTCTGGCAGTGACATAATCACTGATTTGCTTTGCATCTCCATAATGCATGAAAACAGGTGACAACATCCAATAGGGTCATACTCCCAGAATTCTCAATAAAAGTGTGCGGGCTGAGACCTAAATGATATACTTTTCTCACCAAGAAAAATAGGGCTAATAATAAATTACATGCATGGGTAACTGTATGCTGAACGTAAGAAAGAGACAGCTGATTCTAAATGACCAGTGCTGTTTTTCAGAGCTTTCCAATATTCCAAATTCACACTGGTCCAATGGATGAGGGCAATGTTGTTGAATTTATACTCTGATTCTGTTGAAATAATCATGAGCAAGAATCAAGGGCTATTTTCCCTAATCTAGCTCTATGGTTGTCTTATAAACTGACACTACTGTAGTAACCAAACTCTTGGCTTTAGGCTTAAATTGGGCTAAAGGCAAACAGAATGTTATAGTATCAAAAAAATATATTAAAATTAAACATACTTGTAAGATGCCTCCTTCCAAATTTTGCCACTTCAGAAAGTTTCCTGCTGCATCAAATGAAGCTGCAATAAATTGCAGCTTTACATCCTGATGATGAAAAAAAATAAAGAAACAATGAAACTGCCATAAAATGAGCATACACATTTTAGGGACTGCTGTCTCATCATTTGATGCTTTCCTAAAACTTCCAGCATAATGCTTCATTTTTTCCCTTTGATTTTATGTTTTTAATATTGGTTTTGGTAGTTTACTTTTGAAAAACATACTTTACAATTATACAGCTTCACTGGTGACATGGAAAAAATTCCAAAGGAACTGTCTAAAAATTATCTTTAGTGGAGCCACATCTGCAATGAATCTAAACCTCTTTATATGGCTGTGTCCTCCTCCTAACGTCTGTTTCTCCATGTCTACTACCCAATACTTACCTTGTCTGTTTCTTTAAAACTGAAGATCGTAGGGAAATGATTTGCCTCAAGCACTTGGGATGCTAATCCTGGATGATCACCATAATATAGCCATGGAAGATTATGCCTCCTGAAAACAATTACAATGTTTTCTCTAAAGAAACATAACATTTTGCATCAGAGAACATTTAGAATAATAATCTCCATAAACCACTATTAAATACAGAAGTTATGGAAAATGCAACTTACCAGAAGGCTATTGAATGAACATTGCCTAGTCTTGCTGTATCCACATAAATATACTGAAACAAACCACAGGCATCAGCACTTGAAGAACTCAATGAGTTCATATTCATTACACACATATTTCCAAGAGCTTGGCATGCCGTTAGATTGGAGTACAACTGCAGTAGAGAAACACAAGAACACAGAAAAGTATTTATTTACTCTTCCTTTTGGTGAGGCAGTCATAAAATTAATGTTATCTTTCATAAGCCACTCCTAAACTCTCATTTTTGCTTGTAAGTGATTTTGTTTTGTCAACACAGTACTTTCTTCCAGTTATTCAGGTTCCATATTTTTATAGGTCTGCAGATGGCAGCATGACATCAATGCTCTCTCTTTTGGGTTGTTTTAGTTGCATCAGCAAGATGGTGTGATGCAACAGAAATGTCAAAATCTCCATTTAGAGAATGAAGAATCAAAACGTTCAACATCACTTAGGCTGTATGACAAAGATGACTCCATGAAAGACCTAAGCCTGACAACTATAGTTGCATGTATTGTAAATATCTTCTTTTCAGTTTCAGTACTTTTTCTATTTTGCTGTTCCTAAACTATGTTGTATTTATGCCATTGTTCAATTCTGGTAAACTAACCACTGCCATGTGGTTGGCAGAAGTGATGCCTGGCATCTGTGTGCAGTTATTGCTGCACCAGTAGTAACCTGCCACCATCTACTGCCTTTGTGTGTGTCAGATTGGCAGTTGTACATCACGTTAAGGCAGCACCTCTGAAGAGCTGAGCAGGCAGAGGCTGATAAACAGGATAAACATTTGTAAGTGATGAGGAGAGTCTCACTTTGTGAGAGAATGGGATAAGTAGGAGAATACATATCAGAGTTGTGTGTATGAGATGGTGATGGGAGCAGTCACAAAGGTGATCTGGGCAAAAAGTGAACAGAAGTCTGCTGGAATACTGACAGAGAGAATGCCTGTCAGCCTGGGAACTGATAGCCCAGTAACTAGGCCAGGGAATCAGAAACACTTCTGAGAAGTGCAGCTGGGTTATCTAAACACCAGAGACATCCTGAGGAACCATTGATAAGCACAAATCCAAGGAGCTGTAACAGCAACTTATCATCTGGAAATGCGAAAAATAGTCTGGAAAAGAGGGAAAATATTCTAAGAACATAGGAATTGGCAAGTGCTACTGGCTGTTCTAGCTGAAAGAGCAGAAAAGCAGTCTGGAAAAATAAAAACTGGTCTGACAGAACGTAAAACTGCCTGCCTGACTCCAGGCTCTGTGACACAGATCATATTCGAAGTGAGACTTTGTCCATCGTTGATTTCAAGTTCCTACTCCTGAAAACAGTTTAGGGAGCACTGTACTGGTACTATTTGAATAATATATACAGATAGGTACACATGTAAGTAACTGATCATAAGTGTATTTGCTGCTTTACTAGTGATAATTTTGTAGTAACCTGTATTATTGAAATATATGCTTGCTGCTACTACTGATTGCTGCTACCATTGGAATACATATATACTTACTTTATTTATCATAAGTATATTCACATTACTAGTAGTAATTTGTAGTAATTTGCAATAATGAAATGTAGGAAACGAGAACTCGGTGTGCTTGTGTATTACGGATTCCTGTGAACCCACTCTTCTGATCTTTACTCATCAGTAGGCCAGGTAACCCTTTGGGTTGTGACAGATCAGGAGAAAAGGTAGGGCCTGAGAAGTTAAAACCTGATTTTGAGGAGAGGAATATAGAAGAGAAATGAGTATGTGTTAAGAGAGTTGGTAAAAAGGAGGCAGAGGCACATCCCCTTCACAAGTGTGCATGATTCTGTTGCTGCAGCCACTGTTCCATCCATGGTTGCTGCCACCCAGACCAATGTAATGGTAAGTAACGCTTGCATACATAAAGCAAAGCTGAACATGATGGTTCTGTGGTTATCCTTCACCACAAAACAGAATGATCAACTGAAAACCAAATACGAGATAAAGACCAGTTGCCAGTTAATATGTGAATATGTAGGAAGTTAATTTTCTGAGTGATCCCTTACTGGATATACTCCTTAACAGGTCACACATCTACTGACTATTTCAGGATCTTTTGTTTACAACCATTCACCAGTAACCAGTAATAAGTGGTGTCCCCCATGGCTCCATAGTGGGGCTGGTACTGTTCAATGTCTTCATTTTAATGACATAGACAGTGGGCTTGAGTGCACCCTCAGCAAGTTCATGGATGACACCAAGCTGGAGGACTTGCGGGTACTGGTAGACCAAAGACTGGACACGAGCCAGCAATGTGCCCTTGCAGCCTAGAAGGCCAACTGTATCCTGGGCTGCATCAAAACAACTGTGACCAGCAGGTCAAGGGAGGCAATTCTGTCCCTCTACTGTGCTCTGGTAAGACCCCTCCTGTAGTACTGCATCCAGCTCTGGAGCCCTGAGCACAAGAAGGACATGGACCTGTTGGAATGAGGCTAGAGGAGGGCCACAAAAATGATCAGAGGCCTGGAACATCTGTCCTACAAGGAAAGGCTGAGAGAGTTGGGGTGGTTTAGCCTGGAGAAGAGAAGGCTCCAAGGAGACCTCATTGCCACCTTTCAGTACCTAAAGGGGGCCTATAAGAAGGATGGGGACAGGCTTTTTAGCGGGGCCTGTTGTGAGAGCACAAGGGATACAGGTTGTAAACTGAAAGAGGGTAGATTTAGGTTAGACATAAGGAAGAAGTTTTTCACCAGGAGGGTGGTAAAACACTGGAACAGGCCTCCCAGAGAGGTGGTGGATGCCCCATCCTTGGAGACATTCAAGGCCAGGTTAGATGGGGCCCTGAGCAACCTGGTCTAGTGGGAGGTGTCCCTGCGCATGGCAGGGGAGTTGGACTAGATGACCCTTAAGGTCCCTTTCAATTCAAGCTATTCTGTGATTCACTTTGTGAGGATTCCAACCCTGAGGACATGCATTAACATTGATTAGCACTCAATATCCTTTGTAAACATTCTGTAGATGTGCTTCTTCCTTATCTACTGTCATCTCAAAGTAAGATTCTTTAAAAATAAGCAAGTTAACTTCCAAAAACTAAAGTGCATGCTTTTATAGAAAGTATCGCTTCTGTATAAATAAAGCAAACTGCAAACATTACTGAAACTCACCCAACAGGCAGAGGCTGAAGACTGCATGTTTTTCAGAAACCATGCTGATGTCAGTGTTATACCCTGCAAATAAGGAACTGCTTCACTATCTTTGTTCAGAACAATTTATTCATAACATAACAGTCTGGAAAACAATATCAGCTAAAAGATGTTATTTATTTTTTTCTAAGAGCTTTCTGTCCTTTGTAAATGTCTAAATCAAGTAATCTCAGTTCAAAACACAACCATAATGCAATTAATTGGTTTCACTTCATTAAATCAGACAAAATATACAGAACAAGAGCAGAAATATTTGAGTTTTGAATACGGATTCTGTGACAAAGGAGTTTACTGCCCCAGGAAAGTAATAATGATTTCAAGGGTAAGGTGTTAACTGGGTGATAAATTTAACTCAGGATCACATTTTGCCAAATTCATTATTTCAAAACCTGCTTTTTAGAACTACTCATATTTGAACTAAACATAACTTTTGCAGGAACTGTAAGCAACTGAAAAGTCATGTTTTCAATAAAAGATTATTTAGAAGACTGCATTTTCAGAAAGCAAGACCAATACCAGGAAAACTGAAGATTGCTTTTTTTCTTTCTTTCAAGCAGTAGCCTGTAACTTAAATGTAGTTTGTTCTTAAATGAATTCATTTGCCACACAGCATTCCCTGAATTCAGAACTACATGGAAAATGGTCCTAACTTCAAGCAGATTTCACAGCTAATACAAGTTCATTACCTAAAACAATAAAAACACCTTCATTCTTCTCAATAGAACTTATTTTCAATCATTAGCTAATTCAAGGAGCTCAACAATTTCATACTCAATTTCAAATTACACAGGTGTCCATTTTCTTCCACCAGCTCCAACTGTTTGACAACTAAAAATGTCCTTCCAGTCTTTGTATCTTCTTTCAAATATTTTATAGGAATATAAATGTTATATATTAAAAAGAAATTTAAAGAGCCCAGAGGCCCTCATGGACTCTTCAGCATGTTTTTGTGATGTAAGGGTATGTTTTAAATACATACAATTAATACAATAGACACATACTACGTGTTTTGATACTAAATTAATGTAAATTAGTGTCTTTTTTCAGTTTTCAAAAGGGTATGAACTTTCTTAAACATATGCCATTAGAACAATGCTTGCCTTGTCTACATGTCTACACTCTATCTTGATGCAAATTGCCCTGAAATCCCATGATCAGACAACAAATCACCACCTTTGTTTTTCAGGAATGGAATTTAAAAGACTTACTGAAAGTAAATAATGAGATAATAACGAGCTTGAAAATGTTTTAGAATAAACACACTTACTAGCTGTCCAAAGCGAACAGTGGCAACTCCCTTGGGGGGTGATCTTTCTCTAGCACTGAAACACAATCCCCCAGTCTGAAGAAAAAAAAATTTAAAAAAAATTAAAAATGGCAATTTGCACTTTTTTCAAGAAAGCTTTTCTTTTTCTGAGCTTAAATACAATAAGGATTCTTCTACTTACTAAAATGTTTGGGCTGCTGCAGTCACAGTTCTTGCTTACATTGATGAACGTTTGTTCGCATCTTACACACCTATGGATCACAAACATGATGAATGCACTTAAAATGTAGATAAGTATGAGATTTACTATTTACTGAAAGCTGATTACATACATGTGACTGATAACACTGTCAGCATATTCACTAGTTCGAACTGAAATCCAAAAGACATTGCCAATTTGTTTCTACTGTCAGTGAAGTAGAAAATAAATGAAACAGTTAATTATCAAAATAGGAATTCAATTTCTGTTTCCAATCCAAAGCCTGCTTGCGGTTACACTTAAGCAAAACAAACCAGCCAAGCCACTGGTCATACAAGGACTTCAGTGAACACAAAATATAGTGAGTTTCATACGGGGTTGAGGATTTCCAACTCATTGCTTTCAAAACTGTCAGATACACTCTTCCCCAAGAATATTCCATTTAAACCGAACCTGACACGTTCAAGTTTATTATCACAAAAGGCGAAGAATACTCACCTATTTCCTGACACATCTGAAGCAGAGAATGACTGCTCACTTCCATTACAATGTATGCACAATGCTTCATTAAGCAAAACACCATTGATACCTCTTTCCACTAAGTGGGAAAGAAAAGCTACTGTGATAAAATTGCATGATGCACAGCATTTCACACAGGTTAAGAAAAGTGTGAAAAAAGTGTATATGCAGATATAAAATAAATGCAAATATTTTATTAAAAAAAATCAAGCACACAACTTGCAAATAACACCCACTATAAATGCACATCCATATATGTACACGTGTACTGTTTATAGTATGCACATGCGGTTTAGTTTTAATGAGAAACGCAAGATTTCATGTCCAGTTTTGCAGTTCCTTTGTTATTTATTTTAAACCAAATTTCAAACCAAGGCTTCACTGCAAAGCTAAAACTCAAAATATCAAGTTTACAAATTACTGGGAAAAAAAAAAATTAATCTGAAATGATTCATGCAAATGTCACAAATTCAAAGCTTCAAAACTGCATCTTCCAGCAATTAGATCATTTGGCAAGAGATTTCAAGTCAAATTATATGGAAAAAAAAAGAGATACAAAGAGAATAAAAAGAATTACAACACTAGTGTTCCTTCTGCATGTTAAATTACAGAATCAGCTTTGCTCTCAATATCCTACACAGGCATTTTGTAACATTCATAAAGTTTAAGGCAGATTTGGTATTCACTCATTTATAGATTCCTACGAAATTTTAAATTAATGATCTGGAAAACAGTAATTCTCCAGCACACTCTGCTAGAAATGTAATCGAAGTGGACATTAGTAATACTTACTCAAATAATTACAGGCACATGGAAAGTATTTTGCATCCAGTGTTTTTTAAAATAAGGAAAATTAGAGGTCCCAAGAGCTGTTTTGCTTTACAGCCTTGATGAAATTTATACTTTGCTCTTAGGTTTTTACTATGCAAGATCAACAAAAATATATCAACACAGACACTAAACACTAAAATTAATTTTTTGCGTCTACTGATATTCACCTACCACAACTACAGAGCATCAAGTAAAAGGAACAGATGTAGGGAATCATGTTGCAGTAAATCACAGATACAGGCATGTGTCTCAGGGAGGCATGAAATCCACTGATATTAATGCATAGTAGTTTGCGTGGCTTGCTCAGGGTATTCTGTTCCACCTACTAATAAATTACTGGGACCTGTACTGCAAAGTACCGATGCACTATATCCTTCAAACATTTTAATGTTTTTTCTTAGTCTATATTTACATTGCTTTTATCCCAATTTTAATGCCTCCACCCAGTGACAATCAGCTTAAAAGAAGTGACATAGCAGTATTTATTTTTTTAATGCATGAATAATAGTTCTAATTGCAATGAATAATGGTACAGATTCATCTGATGCCTTTCAGGAATGATGTTTAAGATCAAGAGAAATGCTGGAATTTTACACTAGATATGTAAACATATGTCAAAACAGAAGAACATGTCTTAATACATTCAAATATAAAAAATAAGCACTAATATCTCATAACTTGAATATACTTCTTACCTAATATTTCATTATTGAGGCATTTACATTTTCCTTCTGAAGTCAGGCCTTTCGGGCAAGTAATACAATTCCACCCATCTTGAGTAACTCCACTCTAGAATAAAATCTAAAACTATTACCATTTTTGAAAATACAAACATCACCAAGTATCTGTGAAGAATGTCTGATTCAGGTTATTCACTAGAAAATGTGTTCAGATACAACATCATCGTGAAGCTTTTAAAGATAAAAAAAGGCTAAACGTGGCAAAAATAATTCCCATGCAGACATAAACTAAAAAAAAGTGTTCTTCAGTTTTTCTGAACCATTAGCTAACACCCTTTAGTGAAGATAAAAGCTGATTAAAAGTGGAAGGCTTAGAAAAAGATATAGAAGTTCTATACTGGAAAAATAAACTGATAAACATAAAGCATAAATAGACGTAATTGCATATAAATCTAGAAAAGCAATGGAAATGAAGGAGTATTAAGACAAGTGGCTTACATAACTGCATAGAATTTTGCATGCACACAAACAGTTCACATCCACACTAATTTTATACTATGAGCAAGCTGCACCACAGGTCAAAACCAATGAGGAAAATGGAGATGATAACTGCTCGTCCTCAGGTGATGCAGATGTTATTCCCCTCTCCACTGTCATCATTTTATCCTTTCATCAGCCTTGCCAAAGTATCAAATACAAATGTCACCATTACAGGAAGAAGAAGGAAACAGCAGAATGATCAAAACACCAACGAGTGTTTGTCAATGTCTTTGTCTAAAGTAGCAAGAAATTGGAAAGAAGAGGGCAATTACTTACATTACTCATTAGCCATTAAACACTTAACTTATGTAACTAAGCAGGTCTCTTTTTCTAAGGTTACTGGAGAGAAAAAAAGTATTCAGAAAGGCTCTTACTCTGAAAAGTTGTTTTTGTTGGAGAAAAATTATTTCTCTATTTACTATAGGAGGAAAAAGCTGGGTAAGTCTGTGCCTCTGGCTCAATGCTGTGAATACAACTCAAAATTATAGCTTAATTTGTCAAGAAAGGTAGAAAGAACTGACCAAACTACAAAGGTATATATATAAGTAAAGTAACATAATAGAAGCAGCTCGGTTTGAAGTAAAAAGATAAAGTATTAGGGACTACAAAGATGCAGCCTAAATATTACAATAACGTGCTTTATCTAAATAATCAAATAAGATACCTATGAGCTGTAAAGCATCTTTGGCATTCTATAAAAAAGCGGTCTCTGGGCAAGGATAACATACAGTGAAGCAGAAAACAAAAGCAGTGGAAGGAAATGATACTCTCACTTTGTCTGTGGGGTCCAACTTATAATGAAAAAATGCCTGCCAAACAAAAAGGTAATAAAGAACTCTAAAGAGAAAAAATGACTACCTATAAGCATGGTCTGAAAAATTCCCAAACAAATGCAAATATTTTAAATAAAAAAAAAAAAAAATAACCTGCAGTCAGAAGGAAATTTAAAAAGTAGTATTATTATGGCAAAGTATGAAAAGTTTAATAATTACCATATTTTCTGGGCATTTTTCACAAATAACAGAGGACCCACCATTACTGGAAACCATCCTGTATCCTGGCTGACAGACACATGAACTACCTGAAAAAAAATACAATTTTAATCTATATAAAACGGGTTTTTTCACAGAATACTAAGAACAACTGCTATGGTTCTCAAGAGATCAATACAGACTATTAGACAGACAAATAAAAAACCTGAGTGAGATGTGCATGAAAATCACTTTGTTTTATAAAAATGGTCATGTTACAGTTTGTACAAAGATGTTTTAGGAAATTATTACTAGGCTGACTGATACACCTGGGACAAACAAAAACCAGGGTTTGTGTTTTTGTTGGGTTTTTAAAACTATATTTCAGTTGATCTAATAACAGATATAAACTCTCCCTCTAAATATTGCCATACTGCCATTCTTAGCCCATCCTCCCTACAACACCAGCACTATGTATTTGCATACAGTTTTTATCTGAATTTGAATAGGAAGTCAGTCCTAAAACCTTATATGCAAAGGTTTTTTTTAAAAAAACCTGTCATTTGTAAAGCTATTTTAAAGTTAAAGTTTTTAACATTGTGCATGAGGATCAAGCTTCACACTGAATTGTTTTCAGTGAATAACAGAACATACTTAACATTTAGTATGAAATGAAAGTAAACACGACTTTCATGGCACATCATAGTGGACACCTGCCAGTGCTCAACACATTTTTTTTCAGAAACCTTTTTAGTTTCACCATCATGGACCTCCCCTTGAATTTTTAAACACATACTACAAACCAAAATTGATTCTATGCACTAATAAACTGTATTTATTATTATTTAATTTTACTGAACCGTACATGTAAATATCATGTAAAATTATGCAAAAAGTTTTATAACCTTAAAGCACTTCCTCATGAGACCAATTTTACAGTATCAACACTAGTCCAAATGATCAACCACTCACACTTAACCATAAAGAAGAAAAAGCCCAATAGGATTAGATCAACGAAGAGACTTGAGCTGTGCCTTTCACTGTGATGACACTCAAAGTTTCAGGCATGTTGCTTGAAAGCAGAATCCACCGTGATGAGCTGGCCATGGAGTGCATGGACAGACTGGTGCAATCCCAAGTGGAATGCAGACAAGATGCAAACAGCAGACTGCGTGGCAGCTACCTACACTGCTCCAGTCACTGTGGAAAAAGTCACTCCTACACTGTGGAAAAAAGAAATCCTTGACCTTCCTTTGGAATTTCTCTCTCCTTGAAGCCCTTGCATTAGAGACTAAAAGGGAGTTACAGATCTAGACACTCATTATAAAGGCGCCTGAAAACTACTACAGTGCATTTTTTCTGCAAGTAAACTACGGGGTTACTTTTTTCAGATATGATGATGGTGGTAGAAGAGGTGACCAGCTTTTGTGCAGCAGTTGTGAACACAACCATCCAGACCGCTGCATCTGACCGAGGCACCATGTCTGAAGAGAGATGCTGTTGGGTCTTACTCTCAAATTTGCATCTGTACACACAACACCGATCTCCCACTTCTCTTGGACTGTGTATGTGAAAGATGGACACTATCATACCATCTTAACTCCTAAAGAAAGTGAACTGACATCCGTATTTTTCATTTAGGACTGTCAAGGTGTGCTGTGTATGCCCCAAGTTCCCACGTGGGAGTTGGATTTGTACATGCACAGCCTGAAGATCTCCAGATTCTCACATCTCAGACATTCCAGTTTTGACAAGGAGTTTCCAAGCTACAGAAGTGTTTGAGAACAGAAATTCAGAGGGCTCCGGAATTCTGGTGTGAGCACCTATAACCATACAAATGCCCGAGGAAAGAAAGATTATTAAAAAAGGTCCACGGACATTTCACCGGGATCTATCTCAGGCACAGGCATCAAAGATGTGCAGTGGCCACTCGTGTCTCTGTGGGATCCCGGCCCTTTCCGCCGCCTGTCCAGCCCTGCTCCCGAGGGCTCCTGCTGTACCCCAAAGCCTGGGCCCGGGGGGGGGCGGCTTTCCCCAGCACGGGACACCGTTCAGACTCAGCTGGACCGGGTGCCGGGCCACCTTGTCTGCACCGTGCTTTTGCCAAGATAGGTTGGGCCAGATGACCCTTGAGGCCCCTTCCAACCCGGTATCCTGCGATTCCGTGATCTCAGGCCGGAGCAGCCCGAGCTCCGCCGTCCCCGGGCGGCCC
>VZRW01009857.1:544-46365 GCA_013398125.1 Aegotheles bennettii | reverse complement strand
AGAGGAGAGGAGAGGAGAGGAGAGGAGAGGAGAGGAGAGGAGAGTTTGGGGTTAGGGCTAAGTTTAGGGCTTAGGGGTTAGGAGTTAGGGTTTGTGCTTAGGGTTAGGGGTTAGGGTTAAGGTTAGGGGTTAGGGGTTAGGGTTAGGGTTATGGGTATGGTTAGCGTTAGTGTTTAGGGTTAGGGTTATGGTTAAGGGTTAGGGTTTTGGTTAGGTTTAGGGGTAGGTTTAGGGTTAGGGTTAGGGATTATGTTTAGGGGTAGGTTTAGGGTTATGGTTTAGGGTTAGGGCTTAGGGTAAGGGTTAAGGTTAGGTTTTACTAGTTAATGTTAGGGTTATGTTTAGGTATTAGTATTAGGGTTTGGTCTAGTGGTTAGGGTTTTGGTTTTGGTTAGGCTTTGTGTTAGCGTTAAGGTTCAGGGTTAGGGTTATTAGTGGTTAGGTTTAGGGTTAGTGGCTAGCATTAGTGTTAGTGGTTGGGTTATGGTTAGGGGTTAGGGTTGAGGGTTAGTTTTAGGGGTAGGTTTGGGTTAAGGTTAGAGTCAGGTGTTAGGTTTATGATTAGAGGTTATGCTTAGGGTTATGTTTTGGGGTTAGGGTTAGTGATTAGGTTTATTGTTAGCATTAGTTTTAGGGTTTAGAGTTATAGTTAGGGTTAATGGTTAGGGTATTAGTGTTAGGGTTAGTGTTAGTGTTTAGTTTTATGGTTAGGAGTTAGGGCTTAGGGGTTAGTGTTAGGGTTAAGGTTTAGTGTTAGGTGTTAGGGGTTAGATTTAGGGTTAGCTTTAGGATTATGTGTTATTGGTTAGGGTTATTGGTTATTTTTATTTTTAGGGGTTAGGCGTTAGTTGTTAGGGGTTAGGGTTAGATTTAGGTTTAGGGGTAGGCTTAGGTTTAGGTTTAGTGGTTAGGGTTAGTGTTAGGTTTAGGGTTTAGGGATTAGCATTTAGTAATTAGTGTTAGCATTATGGTTTGGGTTAGCATTTAGGGTTTAGGGTCAGGACAAGGGGTTAGTGTTAGGTGTTATGATTAGGGATTAGGGTTAGATTTAGAATTTGGGGTTAGGGGATTGGGTTAGGGTTTAGGGGTTAAGGGTTAGGGTTAGGTTTTAGGGGTGATGGTTAGAGTTAGGGTTAGCGTTAGGGGATAGGGATCAGGGTTAGGGGTTAGGTTTAAGGGTTATTTTTAGGGTTAGGTTTTAGGGGTTAGGTGTTAGGGTTATGGTTAGGTATTAGGGTTTATGGGTCAGGGTTATGGTATCGGGGTTATGTGTTAGGGTTAGGTGATAGGGATAGGATTACGTTTAGGATTAATTGTTAGGGTTAGGGTTTATGGGTTAGGATTAGGGTTAGGGTTCATGGTTAGGATTTAGAGGTTAGCATTAAGGTTTAGGGTGAGGTGTTAGGGTTAGGGTTTAGGGTTAAGATTTAGATTTAGGGTCAGTGTTAGGGTTAGGGTTTATGGTTATGTTTAGGGATTAGTGTATGTGTTCTGTCTAGCATTTAGAAGGGTAGGGTGGGGGAGAAGTTAGGGTTAGTGATAGGGTTAGAGTTAGGCTTAGGGTTAGGGTTAGGGTTATGTTAGGTTCGTGTTTAGGTTTAATGTTAGTGGTTTGTGGTTAGGCTTAATGGTTAGGGTTAAAGTTAGGGGTTAGGGTTAGTGTTAGGTTTAGGGTTAAGATATAGGGTTTAGGGTTTAGGGTTTGTGTTAGGTTTATGGTTAGTATTTAGGGTTAGGATTTAGGTTTAGTGTTTGGTTTAAGTTTAAAGTCTATGTTTAGTGTTACAGTTAGTTTTAGGATTAATGTTTAGGGGTAGGGTTTAGCAGTTGGGGTTAACCAGGGGTTAATATTTAGGGGTTATGGTTAGGTTTTAGGGGTTAAGGTTAGGTTTAGGGTTAGGAATTAGGGTTAGGGTTAGGGATTAGGGCTAGGTGTTAGGGCTAGGTCTAGGTGTTAGGTTTAGGGTTTAGAGTTGGGATGGGAGGTGTTATGGTTAGGGTTAGGGTTAGGGTATGATTGGTTAGGTTACGGTAGGGTTAGGTTAGGGTAGGATTGGGATTAGGGTATGTGTTATGTCCAGGGCTATGGTACATGTTAGGGCTGAGGTTTAGGGTTAGGGTTAGCGTTTAGAGTGGGGAGAGGAGGGGAAGGGAAGATTGTCTGGAAGAGACCTGCTATGATCATCTAGTCCAACTTCCTGACCACTTTGAGTCTGACTAAAAATTAAAGCATATTATTAAGGATACTGTCCAAATGCTTCTTAAACACTGACAGGTTTGGGGTATCAACTGCCTCCCCAGGAATTTTGCTCACCCTCTTGGTAAAGAAATGTTTCCTCATGTCAAGTCCAAAGATGGACGCAGTTTTGAGGCATTCCCATGTGTCCTGGCCTTGGTGATCAGCACCTCCCTCTCCACTTTCCCTCCTCATGAAGCTGTAGAGAGCAATGTGGAGAGCTGTAGAGAGCAACTCCACAGCCTCGTTTTCTCCAAACTAGACAAGCCCGAAGTCCTTAGTCCAAATGTCCTCATAGGACATTCTTTCCAGCCCTTTCACCAGCTTTGTTGCTTTCCTCTGGACACTTTCAAGGACCTTCACATCCTTCTTAAATTGTGGGGCCCGGAACTGCACAAAGTACTCAAGGACTGCACCATCACTGAGTAGAATGGGATAATCACTTCTTTTGACCAGCTGGTTGTGCTGTGTTTGATGCACCTCAGGCTGGATTTTACCCTCTTGGCTGCCAGGGCACACCGCTGACTCATATTGAGCCTGCTTTTGACCAGCACCCCCAGATCCCTCTGCTGATCTCCAGCCACTCCTCTTCCAAATTTGTGCCTGGCTTTACTCCATCCCAGGGGCAGAATTAGCATTTGGACTTGTTAAATTTCATGTCATTAAAGATTGCTCAATTCTCCAATCAACCTAAATAGCTTTGCAAGGTATCCCATCCCTCAAGAGAGTCAACAGCACCTTCCAGTTTGGTATCATTTGCTAATGGTTCATTTAACTCCTGCATCCAGATCATTGATAAAAATACTGAACAGAACTGACCCCTGAATTGAGCCCTGAGGAACACCACTGGTCACCAGTTGCCAGCCAGATGTAGAACCATTCATTACAACCCTTTGAGCCCTGCTGTTCAGCCAGTTCTTCAACCAGCGTACTGTATATCTGGTGATCACGCAGTTGGACAACTTATCCAGAAGGGTGCTGTGAGGGACAGTACCAAAAACCTTACAAAATCAAAAAAACCTACATCCACCACCTTCCCTTCATCCACTAGGTGGGTGACCTTAACATGGAAGGATATCAAATTACATACACAGGACTTTCCCCTTGTGAACCTGTGCTGACTGTACCTGAAGATTGCATTGTTCTTTAAATGCCTTTCAATAGTACCCAGCATGATCTTCTCCATAATTTTTCTAGGAATTGACGTTAGTTTCTAATTAAAAATGTGTAAGAATAATTTTCTATGAAAATCTCTTAAAATAATGCATACAACATAAACAGCAGTAAAAGGCTTGTGATCACTTCCAAGGTCTTTTAAACTGCAAACATTGTACAAAGTGCTCATGTATGAGTTTTGCTATTCTACCCGTCCAATCTTAACACAGAAACTACAGGAATTAGAAAAAAGTTGAAATCTATAACACATATAGGGTTATTAATATGACTACAGATTTCAGGTTTAACATCTAGAGAAAATGTTTTTCCGAATATCTTTGAGAGATCATCTGGAATATGTGGAAGATAGTTCCCCTCCAAAAGTATATAACCAAAAAGTGAAACGCACACTACCAGCTAAGCAGGTAAGAGACAAAAATGCAAGAATGAAAAATAGAAATTTTAAAAGAAAGTTATTACACTCTTACAGTCACAATCCTGATCCTGCTGAAAACATTGTCCATTATTGGTTAATTTCATCCCATTATCCACTTCTACATAGAGAAAAAATGCAACTATTGAACAAATATCCAGTATTACATCCAACACTTCTTACAACAGACTATATTTTCTGCCTCTATTAATTAAATTTTCTGTAATATGAGAGAGGGCAATTAAAAAAAAGGAGTAGGAACTCTAGGAAATGACAAGGAATCACGAATAAGCTACAACAAAATGCTAAACCCTAAACCCTAACCCTAACAGAAACAGTAAACCTAACCCCCGACCAAAACCCCTAACAACAACCAGAAAACTAATCCTAACCCTAACCAAAACACTAATCCTAACCTTAAACTTAACCTGAAACCTAACTCTAACCCTAACCCTAAACCTAAACCTAAACCCTAATGCTAACACTTAAACCTAAACCCCAAATCTACACCATAACCCTAAAATAAAACCTAACCCTAACCTTAACACTACTGTTAACCCCTAACCCTAACCCCTAAATATAGCCGTAACCCTAACCAGAACCCTAATACTAACCATAACTGCTGGGGTAGGTCGACGACATGTAACAAACCAGCTACTTGATAGCCTTATGATTAACCACGCAGCCATATATTAGGGGTCATCTTGAGGAACAGGAACCAGAGACAGCATCGTTTGCTTCCAGCCGGACACCGGAAGTGATATGGAGTAACACCGGAGATCACCTGGGTATGCTTCCGGTCACGTGACCGGTACACTACCGGAAAGAGAAAGGACCAACGAGGAGTGTTGATACATGGACCAATAGCAGTGTGTCTAACATGTACCTGCCTCACGTACGGGGGATGCAACCCAATCAATGTACAGGTTCTCGGCAGCCAGTACGAATGTATAAAAGAGATGGAAAGTAAATAAAGTTGGTCTTTGCTGGCTTCATATTGGAGTAGTCAAGTCCATAGATGACCCCACACATACCCATAAATGAAAATTTAACCGTAAAGCTTACCCTAACCATAATACTACTCCTAACCCATAACCCTAAACCTAACACAAACCCTAACAATAACCATAACCCTAAACCCTAACCCCTAACCATAACCGCTAAAGCTAGTCTTAACCCCAAACAATAATCATAACCCCTAATACTAACACTAATTCTAAACCTAACCCTAACGCTAACCTTAACACTAACCCTTAACCCTTAACACTTAACACTTAAAACTTAACTTTAACCCTAACCCTAACCCTAACACTAACCCTAACCCCTAAAGCCTAAACCCTAAACCCTAAACACTAAACCCTAACCCTAACCCTAAAAACTAAACCCTAACCCTAAACCTAACCCTAACCATAACCCTAACCACTAACGCTAATCTTAAACATAAACAATAATGATAAACCCTAAAACTAACCCTAACTCTAACCCTAAAACCTAAACACTAAACCCTAACCCTAACCCTAACCCTAACCCTAACCCTAACCCTAAAAACTACACCCTAACCCTAAACCCTAAATCCTAACCCTAACCCAAAACCCAAACGCTAACCCTAAAAATAACCCTAACCCTAAACATTAAACCCTAAACCCTAAACCTAACCCTAAAATCTACCCCTAAACCTAAACCTAAGCCTAACCCAAACCCTAATCCTAACACTAACACTAACCCTACCCCTAACCCCTAACCCCTAAACCCTAAAAACTACACACTAAACCCTAACCCGAAACCAAATGCTAACCCTAACACTTAAACCTAACCCTAAACCTAACCCTAACCCTAACCCTAACCCTAACCCTAACCCTAACCCTAACCCTAACCCTAACACTTAATCCTAAACCTAACCCTAACCGTAAACCTAACCATAAACCTAATCATAACACGAACCCTAACCCTAACCCTAAACATTAACCCCTAAACCCTAAAAACTACACACTAAGCCCTAACGCGAAACCAAATGCTAACCCTAACACTTAATCCTAAACCTAACCCTAACCGTAAACCTAACCATAAACCTAATCATAACACGAAACCTAACCCTAACCCTAACCCTGAACCCTAACCCTAAACCTAACCCTAACCCTAAACCTAACCCAAACCCAAACCGAACACTAACCCTAACCCTAACCCCTAACCCATAAACCCTAAACCTTAAACCCTAACCCTAACCCAAACCCTAATCCTAACACTTAACCCTAACCCAAACCCTAACCCTAATCATAACACTTAACCCTAACCCTAACACTTAACCCTAAACCTAATGCCTAATCTGAACCCTAACCCTTACCCTAACCCTAGCCCTAACCCAAACCCTAACCCCTAACCCTAAACCCTAACACTAACTCTAACCTGCTTCCTGCCTTCCCCACACCATGCTGTGCGCAGTTCAGATGAAGCCAGGAGCTGGGCCAAAATGTTTGGTGTGGCTATATCACACTCCCTCAGACAGCTGGAATCAGTTCAAGTTGCTATTTTAATTTGAGACAGAAGTTGTCTGTTTTCCTTTTCACATTTAATCCGTTAGCGAAAACTTAGCTTTCCCTTTTCCAAAAGCTCATTTGGAATGCAGTTTATTCCATAATTCATTTTACTTGTATGTCATATAATTGTATTTTTAATGGTGAACTCTGCTTTGTTATACATTTTCTATACATTTATATCATAGTTGCCAATCAATTTGGCCCTAAGTTTCTGAAAGACCGTGTAAGAAGGGAGAATCTTCTTGGAATGCAAATGCTTAAAGCATTTTATTCAAAGTGGGGGAATAAGTTTTGCACCTGTTCTACATGAAAGCCTAGGAATTTTAGAACAGAAACATCCCCCAGAATGGTTTCTAGTATTAGCAAATGTTCAACCGCATTCTATGAATATTATTTGTTGACGAAAAGAAATGCATAATAGCAACACTTTTCAAGATGGCAAAAAAAAAAAGAAATTAGATACCTTAAGGACAGTTTCCTAGAGGGCTGTGTAAGATAATTAAATTCTAATTCCTACTTACATATAAGAAGTACAGCTGAACATACTCCTAATTATTCCCTTAGTTCTTTCTGTTTGTCAAAGGTTCCCCACTTCAGCTTCTCAGAGCAGAGGAGATTATTTTAAAGAACAAAGTACACTTCACGAAATATTTTTCTACATGCCCCTTCATGAAGCATGAAAAGTAGAAGCTCACTTGCTTATCCCTTTCAATATTGTATTACTGGCTCCTGGAAAACAGTTGTGTAGTGTGTGAAGGGAGCAAGAAAGGTTTATTTTAGCTGGCAGCTTCTCTTCATGGCCTTTGCAAATCAGTTTTTTCTGAGATACTGAGCACACTGATTTTCAGAACTGTTTAGTCAAGACCAACTTCTGGTTCTCAGCAACTCTGAAAAGCACCCCATGGGCATCTCCCTTTTGCTACGTTTTTCAGAAAAAAAGCTTAATTTAAAGTGCAGAAAGTATGATTCTTAACCTTGCACCTATCTTGTCTTACTTCTTGTTATAGTTTGAGGGCACAGGCAAAATCTTACAGCTTTTGTTGCAAGAACCCAATGAAGGAGGGGTGCAGTTTAGGACCCTGTTGTGAAAAGGGGTCTGGGGTATCGGGTATCAGTATTCCCTCCCATTTCCTGCCAAGCTCTATAAAGCCAGGAGGACAGGAAGTTTTTTCTCTCTCTCTCTCTCTGTCTCTCTCTCTCTCTGGCTCTCTCTCTCTCACAGTCTCTCTCCCGTGCTCCATTTCCTGCCTGATCGCCACGTGGAGCCAGCCCGGAGGAGAGGCCCAGTCTTTTGTTACAAGCTCGCCACGTGCTCTGTGGATCCGACTGCATCGGGTGCTGGGGGGGTTTTGGACTCTCTTTTATCCCCATCGGCTTTGCAGTGAAGGACCTTTTTGGAGCTTGTATCGGCGGTCGTCAGAGTCGGGTTGTATATATTTGTACATATATATATATATAATTTCCCCTTTTTTCCCACCTGTCGTTCCCTTTCCCTGTGCCATTAAATCTGTTATAGTTTTAATTTGAAACCGTTGAGCCTTTCTTCCTCGCTCCTCTTCTATTTCCCGAGGGGAGTGGCAGAAGCAAAATCTGTCTCTCAGTTGTGGCTTGCCCTGGCCGTTTCTAAATCGAGACACTTCTCTCTGCAGAGCTTTCATTCCCCCCCTCTAGGAACTCTCTTCATTTCTGCATATCACCACTTCTCTCCATACATATGTTCTTTCCCTCCAGTTCTTACAGCTAGTCTTCATCATTCCCTCTTCAGTCTCATTTTCTATCTGATGTTTTCCAAGAAGCTGTCTGTTCTCCAAATGATTCTTATGTGCCTTCCCTTCTTACTCGCAGCCAATCTTACATTTTTCCAGTCCTCATGTGAACTCCTCCCTCCCTGTCTAGATACTTCATAAACAGAATTCACATTGAACAGCTGAGTAATCAATTGTTTAGTACCACCCTTTTCAGCCTAGTAATGCCATTCAGTAAAATATCTACACTTGTAAGAAGTAGGGATTTTATTACAAATGTGCTATGACTTGAGAACCTTGCCACTGGAAGCATATTTATCTAAAATCATGTGGTGTACAGCTGCTGTTTGCTGGCAACACACTTAGAACGGCTGGAGTATCCCATTATTAAACTGAATTATATTGTTCTTTCTAGCTTACAGAAGGCTTTATCTTTCTTTTTTAAATTCTGCCATCCTTCCTCAGAGTTGCCATACGTACTTACAAGAATTTCTTTGGTATAAACAATTTTTTCTGCTAAACAGCATTAATTCTCATATTAACTGGCATACAGTGTTACTGGGTTTTGTTAAAAACTGCAAAAGAAATGGTCTTCCTGCTGTAAGCAGAGACATATGTGCAGTGAGGAACTCTGATTCTGAATCCTCAGGGATTGAAATAAACTCAGTAGGACTATCTGCTGTGTTCTGCTAGTAGGTTCTTCACAGGCTTGACCACCTTCATAGCAGGAGTGTGGTACAAGCCAAAGCTCTACATTCTTTTCCATCAAAACAGTTTTAAAAAGGTGAGGAACAAGATTTTCAAACATAATCAACGATTCAAAGGCAGCAGCCAAACTAGGCACTGTAAGAAACCAGGTCCACTTTGAGAATCTCCCAAAGGTAGGTAAAGCTGCAGTCCCTCTTTTCCCAGAAGCCACTTACACTAGGACTAAATTTAGAATGAAAGACAAGCTGTCCTTCTGTGGTTTGGCTGAATTTCTAAGTCCATTTAACTGCTGAAAGTTGAATGGTTATACAATTCTCTAAATTTGAAGAGTATCTGATAGATTATTAAGAAGTTCTGGGCTTCTAAACTACACAGCTACATCAGAAAATGACTGCTAACATTGTTTTATAAAAGCACTGTCTTACATAAAAAGCCTCAAGGGTCTCACACTCTGTCACAATGATTCATTTGCTCAACAGCACTACAGAGTGCTGTTACCTTTTGCAGAGATCTTTTTACTCCAGTGTTTGAATTCAACTTCTCCCTCCCATAAGTCTTAGAGTCTTGTAAGAATAAGAAAGGGCACATGTAGCTGTCTTGGGCTACTTTACATGAATGTCTTGGTACCATTTACAAGTTGATCAAAGTGGAACAGCCTTTAGCCCATGAGAGCTGAGGTAAGTTGTATTGCCTGCCACCCCATTTTTTTTATAATTAATACCATGATAATAAATCTGTACATTTGAGGATAAAAGAATATTGAACATGATGGTGGATGAAAATAAAATATTAAGAAAATTTAGTCAGACTGCTATTACAGTAGATTGGATAGAAAAATTAAATTGATATATTCATTAAATTTAAGAGATCTCCTTTCCAAATCCTTATTCAATTCACTGAGATTACACAAATATGAGTACACAGATTTGGCTAACAGTTCCAGGAGAAGACAAGGAAAAAAACACATTCAACCCCAGAAAGCACTTATATGAGGACAGCAACAGGCTTTTTTTTTTTTTTCTGTTTAAGGCAGCTGTCTTCTTTGGCTGGATGAGGGTAAAGGAAATAACTTCTCACCAGACGCAAACTGCAGTACAGTCTTTGGCAATCTAAGTGTTCATACAAAGTATGCATTACTGTACACTACTGCTCATAAAGAAAACAGACTGAAAGAGAAAAGGTTTGTGAAATGAGTGAAGAGCTGAAGACTTGATATTAAGACATATGAGTACATGTTGAAAAAATATTAAATAGTCTCTCTCTTTCACAGTCTTCTCTGATTTGTCACACAATTTTAATCATTCTCTGCATCAGAAGGTTCTCAGCCAAGCCACTTGATTGACTGCATATATAGCCCCATCCCATCAAAAAAAATGAAGTAAAGTTTGCTAACTTTAACCACTGCTGTTGCAAACATGTTTTGTTTGACATCTACAATGGCAAATGAGTACAAGATTTAAGATAGCAGCACAGCACAACAGGTACTTGAAGGCCTCTATAGTAGAACGGCTTATGGTAAAAAAGATCTCGACAGTAGAACAAGTGGGTTTGGGAATTCTTGTATTCAAGAATAATTAACAATTCAGTAGTCCATTTTTTATCAAAAAAAGCATCTCTTTTCTTCTCCTTTACCAATAATTCCTGAGCAGGACATACTGCACTTAGAGAACTCCATTTTATAAGCAAATTAACTCTAATTGTTTAACATGCATAGTAGAGGCATATTCAGTTCAGCCCAAGACAATCTGTGAATTTCCTAAAAATCCAGGAAAGTGCTTCTTCTCAGATGAATAGCAACTTATTTGCAAAAGCCTATTCCTTCAGAAGCTAATTAAAATCCAAAAGAAAATAATCAGTCTTCAGATTTTTACCACATGTCCTTTTCCACAAATATACTTACATCCCTAGTCTCAGTGTCTAGATTTCTGAGGCCTCAGTAAACCAATTCTAGCCTTTATATCTCAGATAGTACAAGGTAGTCCCTGTCCATTGGATGGTATGTATTGGCAGAGTTTAAGTGAGCTATCTGCCTGAAAATAAATGTCCTGATTGCTTTCCTCAGACTTCCTTCTCAAGCCTTGTCATTACTGCGTGCTCATCGTTTCCTTGTTCATTGTGAGAGCACTCACACTCCCAAACACACTCCCCCTGAAGTTTTTCTGACATGAGCACAGCTTTCTCTTAGATGTCAGAGCTAGCTTACTTTCCATCTTCTGCTTCTACTTCTTTCACAAGTATAAAGGTTGTTCCATCCAGGGGCCATAAATATGATAAAGGATTCTACCAAATCATTTTTCAACAAATGTCTATGTAAAACTGATTTTTGAAAGTTATTCTAGTCTTCAAACAGAATTCAAAACTTTAAAATGTATTTCAGAAAAGCAAAAGAAAAACTAGAATTTTTAGAATTTGATGGCATTTTCTAGCCTTTGAATTTGATCTTCTGGAATGGAAGATCAGAAAATCTGACAGGCGGCTGCTTATTCCTCTCAGGAACACAATTACAGGAGAAAGAAAAACAATTACCAAATTCCATTTACATCTAGTTTTGGTGTATTTGTGTATTGGGATTCACTGGGCCAACCAGTAGGGTTGAAAGAACCATGTGAAAGAGCTTTCCTGACTTCAGTAAGATCATATTAAAAGTCAAGCAGGTTGCAGGTTTTAATTGCACATAATTTAGTCTGTGACAAGATAGTCCTGAGTCTTAAGGAAGACTATCATACTGGAAAAAATGTGCCCCACATAGGGATGAGACAAGACTGATTCAATACAAAAGCCAAAACTCAGCAAATTAAAGTCTAACAAAGAATTTTCCATATCACTACAAAAGCTACCTCCGTTGTGGAACATGTTATGATTAAGTGAACTATAAATGGTGAACAAAATCACAAATGAATAGAGTTTTCATACAAGTTATTCTAAAGTGAAATCTCCAAATGTGACCACCAGGAAAAGGATACTTTGCAAGTAGCTAGTAAAAGATGACTACTCACATTTCCGGACACATCCCACACCACCTGTAGCCAATTCTGACTAAAGGTGTGGTTTTAGTGTTAAATTGTACTACTATCTGAGACCCACAAGCAAACATCCTTACTGGGAATATTAAATATGTCTCCCTTCAAACAGGTCAGCAGAAAATCAATATGAAATTTTCAGTGGCTCCTATGCAAATCTAGCTGTGAAAGAGATTTCTAGATCTCTACTATTCATTTAACTTTCTCCAGCTGCCAAGTAATGCACTTATTGTCAGTTATTATCTAACCTAAATGTGACACAATATAATAATACCTGAAACTACTGTTATTTGAAACAGAGCTGCACTTCTAAACATAGAATCAGACTTATAAATTAATGCAAAAAATATTCTATTGAGTAACAATTTGAATTAATATCTTCCACCCATGTAAATTAGATATTTTACTGATAAACCGGCCACAAGTTGAACATATGAACAATCAAAAGATGTTAATGTTCTGTACATGGCAGTTGTAAATTGCCACACTTTCAGTGACAAGAAATTTATGGAGCATGTGCAGTATCACAAAATCAGAGAACAATTCAATTTGCAGGGAATCTCATCATCCAACCTGGTCAAGGTAAGGTCAACACTGAATTCAGACCAAGTTGTTGAGGACTTTTTCCATTATAATCTAGTTTTGGTTTGCTTTTTTTTCTCTTGAAGCTATCTCTCAGTTTATCAGTTGGGTGATCACATCAAACTGTCATATATTTACTTCCTTTAAACCTACAGACAAAGATGGAGAATGGAACAGATCTGGCATATTTCATCCAATGTTAATTATATTTTTGATTATTTTTCATCAAGTGACCTACAATGACTTATTGAGCATGTGTTTAGATAGCTGTATATTCCCAGACAGATAGCCTTCTGAGGACTTCAGGAAATCATCTCATTCAACCTTCTATTCAAAATAGGGTCAATGCTGAACTCAGACCAGGTTGCTCAGGGCTTTTTCTATTGAAGTGTAGTTCAGGGTATTTTTTTTTCCTCTCTCTTGAAGCTACCTCTCAGTATATCAGCAAGGTGTTAGCAATGCATACTGATTCCAAAGTCATGATTCTGTCATGAAAAAATAACTTCCAACACAGTATATTGGCTCACTGCTTGGAGTTTCTTTTCTTCTTCTCTGTTTTTTTATTTTTTCAAGCAACTACCAATGAGGTCAAAAATGTGCTAGAATGCACATGAATGATTTTGCCACACAGTGTTCACACCTGTCTGTAGGTCACAAAGATGAAACCAACACTCAACTACATAAAAGCCACTAAAACCCAGCAGATGACAATAACATCCCCATTGGCTTTTATTCTGCTTCAAAAAAATTTCAAAGAGAGATGTTTTATTGTTCCCATGTTTGGAGGATAGGACTCCCAGCAACAATGCCTACCATCAGTAAAAAAATTACTATTATACCCATCCAGGGTTTTTCCCTCTTTTCTGGAAGAACATTTATGTAAGTGAGAGTTATAACAATAGTTGGAACAAACTACCTCATGGACAGGTGCTGGGCAAGCAACCACTGAACTGGAGTGCTGCCAGCACACTTCACTCTTTGGCTGGATCTTTCCACAGCAGAAAACTTAGCCATAATGTCCAAACTTCACTCATCAGCCACTTCCCTTTTTTCACCCATTACTCCTTCTTCTGCCAGTGTTATCCTTTGAATGCAATGGGGCTTTGTGCAGAGGTTATTCAGAACCCAATATAATTCTTAACTGTATTCATTAAAACAGTGGATGAAACAATAATAATAATGTCAATTTAAATCCCTAACTAGTGGTGGCAGTAGATATAAAAATCTCCCAGTGTTGGAAATTCTGGCTGCCTAATACAATGCCTTTCTTTCAAGACATAGGATTATTCTTTTCTGATTAATTTGTGGTTTTCTTCTTTTCCACTTTACAAACTTACCATTGCATTTCTTAGCTTCTTCTGCTGCCTTCTCCTAGTGCCTTTGAATGTAACTTTATGCTAAATCCTATATTAGGAAGTGATATTTTTTTTGAGTTCTGCAACTCCCCCTAAAATACTTATTTAGAAAGCATTTCAGAGTGCTTCCTACACAGAATGACTTGGTTGACAGAATTTACATTTCAGCTGTAACCCTTCAAAAGAGCAGCTTCTGCACATTCCTTGCTTTTCAGTAAAGTGTTCCTGATAATATCTGCTTCAAAATCTTCCTCCAGAACCATATATATGGGGAAATTTGTAAGCTGGTTCAAATCCATAACTCTTGTTTCTCTGAAAAGAGCTTTTCAAGAGAAGGATTTCTGGTCCTTGAACTTCAGATTTGGCTCTTAACCACAATATTAAATTGACTAAGTGATGTTTCATGAAGTTCAATATTAAAGACTTTGTGCCCTAATGGACACTTTCAGAGTCTGGCTTGGATCCTCAGCACATGTTTACTTTATACCATTTAAGGAATTTGCCCCTCTGAACAACAATTGATTTGCCTGAAATTAGTTACTTCAAAGTCTTGATTCATAGTATTATTGCAACAGAGCCTCTAGACTTTAACAAGTTAAACTCTAATAAGACATTTTCCACCAAATGCATTCCAACCGCTGGATCACAAATCAGGCTGCTGCAAGAATAGTCAGCTGTATTCTTCAGTATGTAACATCTTTTTTGCAGAACTGTGTTCAGTGCTAAACCTGAAGCTAATTTTAATCTGAGTGCAAAATTTAATAAACTATACCATTTGCTTGAATATATTATCCTGAATCCAAAGAGCAGAAATATATAATGTTCACCAGAAGATGTGGTGTAAGAAATCAACAATTTCTCAGTTCAAACAACATATATATAAGCAATAAAATTTTCAGAAATTCTAAAATCACAGAATGCTAGCATCTTTATTTACAAATGGAAGGAAATATGTAAATATGACAATACTCCCAGGTGTAAAAAAAAATATACTATATATAATATAAATATTTTAATAGTACAGCCAGTGTTGAGGAGGTAGTGAAGTAAAGAGGAGCTCTTTTATATACATAGTGACCATTGTTATGTCTTTAAGGTAAGATGAAATGTAAAAAGTAGAAAGCTTCAATGCAGTTTCAATACATGAAAACAAAGAAGAAAAGTCTATAGGATTCTAAACAGTATCAAAGAATTCACATGATAAACTAGCTGTAGGGAAGCTCTGATTTCAAGATAAAACTTAGAAAACAGACTCCTGTGTATATGTTGCTGCACTATGATTAAATCATTACATTGCTATATAATGCTGTTAACACAGAATAGTATTAATGATCAGTAAAAAAATAGGAACTGTCATTGCCTAATGCCTAACTTCTTTGGAGTACCTTTTATCTATTGATATCTGAAAGGCTCAAAACACAACAGCAAAAGTTTTTCAAAACATTGTGATAAAGCTATTACACTGTTTATTCTGACACAGCATATTTAAAATAACGTTGTTTTTTTCAATTTTTCAGGCCTTTGAGTAATTACAGCAGGTCTGAGCCTCTTGTCATTTTCCTGCCCCTACTTATTTCTCTTTTAAATTCTCTGAATTAGGAGTAATCTCAGATAATTTGAGGTGGTTATACACTTTCCCAAAATTCAACAAGTACAGGTTCACAACAGTTCTCATGCCAGAACTCTTCACTGTAAGCAGTTAGAGCATTTTACATGACACAATAAACCCACTATGGCTGGAAGCAGATGAACAGCCTTACAGCTGCACTGCATATTGGCAGGCAAATAAAAGAGTAGTAAAAAGCAAGCTTACAGTGAAGATTTTACGTATCTTAATTACAAAGAATAAACAAAAGAAATAACCTACCTGTGGAAATGAGGGACTAAAAGTCACATTGATGACAGATTCTGTATGTCTCCCCAGTTTATGTGAAAAAGTACTTGAACGTATCTCATATATGTAAGCCTAAAAAACAATGAGATTGTATTTTCAACTTAAAGAAATATATCACATTCTAGAGGAACTAAGTTATAGTATAGGCAAACTAAATATTCAGCGTATAGAGTGGTCAGAAAATTTCCATAATAGCTAAATGGATAAGTCATGAACATCTTAGAACTGATTTCTATAATTCAGGATAATTAAGAAAGTGCTTCAGTTAACTCAATGAAAAAAAATATTTAGAAAGAAAAAAGCAATCTTTTCTCCTTAAATAACTAAATATTAGGTATATTTGAAGCAGGATGTATGACCCCTTTAAAATATATTTTTAAGGGTATTCTTCAGAATTTAAAGTTTTTCTTTTAAGTAGAAAAATGTAAAATCTGAAACCTTGGGTTCTAATTTTGAAAACTCTTATGTTTGTTGCTACAATAAATAAAATATTGCAGTTTTTACATAGGTCTTCTCAGTTTTTAATTGAATAGTGTGTAATTCAATAACAAATCAATAATATTATGAGTGTTGTGTGTATAATCAATGGGAAAAAACATACTGCCTGCCTTTGGTCCTCAAAGGAAAAAGGGAAAAGTGCTTTTCAAGGAGTAAAAGAAATTTAGTAGCAAAATAATTATATTCTTATTGGTACAACTGCATTAAGAAAGCAATCCAAAATTCAGTGAAAATCATGGGCATATTGATACTATGAAGTTGGTTGGTTTGTTTAATGGTTGGTTTATTTAATATTTAGCATTATTTATTTTCTATTAATATTATTTATATATTTATAGTGTTATTTCACACAAACAAAACAGAAAATGTTTTGAAGTAAATCATGTAGGATAGATCCTCCTCATAAGAAACACTTAAACACTTGTGAAAGTCATGTGCAAGCATATAGGATTGTTTTAGACTATGCCTTATCTAGTAAAAATAACACTTATTTGCAGGATATAGACAGTATGCATACACAAAGCATATCAAAAAGGCACATAACATATGTAGAAAATATGCAGAATTATTTGGTTCATTATAAATAAAATGTGTATCTCAAAAGAAAGAATAAATTATAAAGCAGTCAAAAAAGTAGTCAAAGATAATAATCCAAACTTTATATTTCAATAAAAATTTGTTCCATTGTCTTTACTAAGCCTCTGTAGTTTAGACTATGAACATGGAATTCAAATCACAACCTACCATAAACTAAATCAAACTGTGCATAGACACTATAAAAATAACATATTACTCTTTGACTTGTCATAAGTTTTTTGCTGATAGTACCCTAAAATGAGTTTAATCATTTTGACCCAAGGTAACTCAGCTTCCCCTTGCTATAGACAGCAAACTGCTACAGGATATATGTCCCAAAAACTTGTGGACTCAACTGACAGTCTTCCCAGTTCATGAAAACATTCATGGGCCAACGCGGGTACTGAAAAACACTAAATGTCTCACTCAGAAAAAAAATCTTATCAGCCAACTCCAAAGTTTCTCTAGTCCAAATCAGCAGTGAAGAAACACTGTACAGTCCTCAGTGTCAAATATTCCATTTATGACCATATTCACTGAGAGGCAAACTAAGGGGTCAACTGTAAATCTACTTAATTGCATCCAGTTTATATACCTCACATATTCTGGATTCGGTCCAGGATATGGAATTAAACCTGCCTACTGACATAAATGAAGTACCTAAAAACAGACAGAAAAGTAGGCATCCATTTTTAACCTCTAGGTCTTTTATAGCATTTTACACAGATATTGCCATACTAACTGGGAAAGTAGCAGAGTCCACAGTAATACGATAAAGTCATTGTGTCCTTCCTAAAAAACAATGGTTGTTAATTGGAAATTCTGCCTTAAAAAGTAAGACCCTCCTCCCTACTTTTTAAACATCTCAGGAAACTGGTCATACCAATGAGTATTTGATTGCCAGTAATATAAAAGCAGGTTTGATGGGGTTTTTTTGTTTTAAAACATATGGCCATACCACAGCTACTGTGACTTACACCACGGGGGACATGATCAGTTCACAGGGAACAGATAGGTAAGGAGAACCTAAACAAGATAAAAGTGATATAATGACGCAAAAGAAAGCATTCAGAGGTGTCTGTAGACATGAAACTATTTTCTCTGATGGAAAGCACAAGACTGTATATTAGTAAATTCAGACTGGACACAGGACCACTCAAGTCCTTGCTGTTTTCATTCAGAAATGCCACAATTGCTGTTTGTAAATACCTCCAGTTAGTCATAAGATTCCTCTTTACTGACATAAAAATATTAAGAAGTAGTTTTGGTTATTTACTTTGCATCCTAAACAGATTACAATACTGGTAAGTAATTAGGCTTAAACAGACAAGGTTTCAGAGTTCTAACATAATACTACCCTTCAAAATCTCCCTTTTTTTATAAGGCTGCATGCATTTGTTCTTATCCTTCCATGCTGGCTCTCCATTCTTCACTCCAATGATGCTATACCAGGACTTAATTGGTATCAAAATTATCAGTTGCTGACACCTGTGTGTTATCTCAGTACCTGTAACATTGTGCTCTCTTATTCATAGCCAGGCTTTGTCACACTGTATATCACCTGATCCTACTGTCCAGACTTCCCACAGGACTTCCTTCTGAGAACACAGAGTGCTAGCAATGACCTTTTTACTGCAGCCAGGATGAGATGTAAAGACTGCAGTAAGGTTGTACTACACCAACACCACCACAGTGCCACAGCAGACTACAATAGTCACACTCACATAATTAATGGAAATCTGCAAGCCTCAAGAAAATGAGAGATGAGATGCTGTAAAAGTCCATATTCCACGGAGACTCCAGAAAGGAAAGGAGTATACTGAGTGAGAGAAGAGCGAGAAGCATTACAAGATGTGTTACAGGCTCCAGAACAGGATGCTTCTCTGCATCTAACTGACTGAAGAAAGAAAATATTTGTGAAAACAGGGAGAAATCATTCTTGCCAAACAGTCCCCCAAAATCCTATGGACCACTTGTCAAAATGGTTCAATAGTATCACAATACTCAGTAATGTTATAACATTTTTTAGGTGTTTGGATCATGAAAGATTCAAATCCTATTCCTCATAGCTATTGTACACATATCCATCCCCTTTGGAACTGTGGGAACGACCAACTAGGACAAATACATCATGTTTCTTAACTCACTACAGAACTTTGTTAGATATAAGAACTTAAACAGAACAGAACTGAATGATGAAAATACTGGAGAGAATAAAATCAACTGTAAAATTCAGGTGTTTAGTACTTAGCATAAGTCCTCTGGACTCCACACACCTGACACTTGGGTAGCTACTAAAATAGATCTACGAAACTCCTACTGCAAGCAATTATTTCTCTTCACACACCAATTACTGTGCAATCACAAGTTTTTTGAATGCTTGCATCAGTTCTTCTGCATATACTAAGACCAGTCTTTGGCAGAGGGGTATAGCCAGCAGACAGGACTATTCTTTCTGTCATTCACCATCTTTTTTCTTTCTAACCCCAAATTGCCTTACTGTCACTATTCCTCTTCAAGCCTACTCTCCTCTTTGACTTTCATGGAAGTAGGCACAAAGAAGAGGCAAAATCAAGGACAAGAGGAGTCAAGAACACAATTCTCTGAATTACAGGTTTACAATGCCTTCCAATAATTTCTGAGCCAAGAAGAACCATGGCTCCATGTTTTAACCAAGAGAACACATCACAGAGAGAGATGGTTAGTGAAGTGGAAAATTTTCCATCGTAATCTACTGGCTTATAGAACTTTGCCAAACTTATCCAATAAAAATTAATTTTCCATTCCAGGTTCTCAGTTTAATTTGGGGAGAAGCACATTAATTTTTGGCTTAATTTCTATGTCCCAATTCCTCTCTGTAAAATAGGTGTGATAATATTTCACTTTTTTTTGCAGACAAATACAATGTTTGTGAAACCCAGGTATTCTAGTAATTTATGCTCTTCCACACAGTGCCTAAATCAACCGCTTGGCTCATACCTTTCTTTCAAAAAAATGCTATGAAGCAGTCGTGCAGCTTCAGTAGAATCTAGCAAATGCATATTCAGTTATCTAAAAAGAGATGTTAGCTAATCACACTTCTCAACTTAGAGAGCATTCAAACTCTTATCTACCTTTCAAGAAATGCTTCTAGACCCTGAGCTAGAGGGTAGGCTGGGATGCAGTGCTCTTCTGAATTGTCACATCATGTAGCAAGTTTTACTGCGTCAGAGGAAAGAAATGACAAGCAAGTACAGATAGAAGTCCATTCAGAGCTAACCACTGAAGTATTCATCAGGCTTCACTCCGGTCCTTACTACAGAGACTGCTTTCATATAGAACAGCTGCTAAATAAAACAAACAGAACATGGCTAGGAACACAACTTTCCCACTGTACTTCATTCCTACAATTTTATTGTAACAAAACTAGTGTTAAACTTTTTTCTGATACTGTATTTCTAGCCCTATAAATATTAAATATTTAGGTGTGGTGGTTGACCTTGAAAAGAAAAAGTGTCAAAGCCTCCAACTACATCCCAGAATAGTTTATTATGTTGTGGTATCTATAATCTTTTCTTTTCTCTCTCTGTGCTTTTAAGGAAAGGAATAGTAAATATTTTAAACTAGAGTCATTTTGACATGTAACACAATAAAATGTGATTAGAAAAAAATCACTATAAAAAGGTGCATAAAAACAGCTTCTGTTTAAGTAACTCTAGTCACAGATATTTAAGCTAGCCAGTGATATTCTAAATCCTGAGACTAAAAGTTAACTTGGTGCAAGATGGAAAATAAACTTTACAGTAAATTTATTTTTAACTTCAATAGTAAAAAAAAAACCACAACAAACAAAAACCAACCAAAAAACCCCCCACATCAACCAAACCAAAGGAAATTGTATTTTAACAGAAATTACATTCAGGTATTCATAAGAAGTGGAATAACTCCAGTATAAACATTCTCCTACTACAGTCTGCCACCACTCTAGTTTTACTACAGTTCTGATGTCATTCAAATTTTTTTCTACTCTAGACTTACTAGATTTTTTTAGCACTCTTCTCTACAGAAAAAAAAATAAAGAACAGTAAGTGAATTATAAATGATACCATAACACCAGCCACAGAAGAAAAAAAAAGTTTAAAATATTAATTCAATGACAGAGGAAGAACAGATTTTCAGCAAACCAAATATAATATAGAAAAACAGTCCAGGAAGTACTCAGCAATACCCAAAATGCATATGTGCATATAATCTGTTATAGACTTTAGCCAAGGTCAATCCCTTCTTTTTATATTAAGACCAATTTCATGTAATAAATATACTGATTCACTAGATACTGGTATTTCCTTTCCATTCCTATCCAAGGGTCAGCCAAAAGTAAAAATCATTTACCTATACCAATAGTTTCCAAACAAGTTTCCTGCATCCATAACCACATACTTGTATTTCCTTTCACTTGAAGTTTGAAGAAAATTTGGAGTAGTCAGTATTTATTAACCCACAGCGTGAGAGTGTATTTAGCACCTTATATGTATATACAAGCTTGTGCTTTCTTAAATTTGTAGCAAGGGACAAGGAAGTAGGGTGAAGGTCCCTCATTGAAGGGAAAAATGTGTATCCAAATGGAAAACTACTTAATTCTTCTGCATTAGTAGAGAAAATGTCCTTAACAAATTGACTCTTTATCTGCAGTTTTACTATAAATTCTTCCCTCTGTTTTATTCTACTCTACCTTCAAAGCAAACTTGTCCCAGGCTGTTCCAGATGCCCCCAAGTCCAATCCATGGTCATATGCATTTGAGTCAAACTAGTTACACTCCTACTCCATCCTGGGAAGGGAAAAAGGGGGGAACAAATCAGAAAGAAAAACACTGAAAGCAGAACAGAAAAATTGTTATCAACTCTTGCACAGGGACCAGAAAAGCAACGCCATCTTGAAGCAAAACCCTTTGTAGCTGCTGTGACTTTAAACTGAAGCATATATTTTACAAACAGATCACAGGGAACAAAAAAAAAAAAAAAAGACACTGGTATCTAAGATACTTAATTTGACCTTACTCAAATAGAGATTTTTTTTCTTCAGAAGTTTTTGCATGGATCGGCCACATTCATCCCTTTTCTGCAACTATTTTTTCTAATATTTCAAATATTACAGAAGATGGAAGCATTAAAGCTTCTTGATAGAAAAATAATCTCACACTTTCACAAAAGTCATCTGGATTTCTTAATAAGGAATTAGTCTCTATTTGCCTCCATTATTGCCATCAAATTTGATGCACACTCCCACACTACATGATATAATTGTTTGGCTTGCACTCCACCATCACCTGGTTAGACTGCAGCATATCTCCCACTGAGCCACGTATTTTTCCTCAATCACAAGCTGAAAAAGCATCTGAACTACTTATATTGAAATAAAAAATAACAATCAGTCTGAAGCAGACACCTAGCATGGAAAGTTTCAGCCCAAAATATTCTTAATTGTAAGCAATTGAAAACAGAATCATAGTGGAAAGGGTTAGACTACCTTAACTATAGACATCAGGGCCAAATCCACACATAATAAAACAGATTTCACAAGTATCCTAAGCACTGATTAGGATACTTCAGTCCTGAGGTATCTTATACACTTGCCACACGGGTAGCATGGAAAGTCTATTCAAGCTTCTCACCAAAGTGTTGAATACAATATGCCCTCTCAGACTCCCTTCCCCTTCTAATGGCACTTAATGGAGGCTGTCTTTCTGGTAGTTTCAGGAAATTGCCCACTACAGTAAGATCCCAGTTTCCATCTGAGTTCCTTCAACATAACTACAAAGGAGTAACAGTGAAAATTAATAATGGTCTTTATTATCAAAACAGTTAATACCATCAAGATCAGTCATCTTTCAAGTTGCAGGGGATACTTTTCAAATGTACCTCTATGATGACAGTTACAGCTAACACAATTTGAATATTCCTCACTAAAAAAGAATATATAAACAGATCCAAACCATATGTCAGATTTGCCTCTGTAAGCCACCCTTGTTAAAAGCTTCCAATTTATATTTTTCCTGATTTTAGTTTCTATTTAATTAGTCAATTGCAAAGCCTCACATATATTACTGTTTTTCTTTGTCTGACAGTGGAATTTATGTCGCACCAAACACTTGTATTTAGGTTGGTTTTACTTTTATAACATACTTAGGTTTGACAGAGTGCAGAATTATTACTTGAGGATTTTGTTCTAAGAAACTGTACTTCACCTCTCACTATGAAGCAGCATAGTTGGATTACTCCCAGTCTGGAAATAGCTCTTTTCTGACTGCTGCTAAGACTCGATTCTGTATCAACCGTACAATTCCCTGTTTGTGTACTGGTGTTGACTGCTCGACAGAAATACTGCAAGATTCAGATGATGCAGAGGATCTTCATTCAGAAGGGAATTTCATCAGCTTTACAAAGGATTATCCCATTTTAATAAATTTGCAAGTACAATGCAATCAACTAGTAGGATTATAGGCATATGTACCAATGATACCCAAAATTCAGCTGCGGTCAGAGCTGTAGACTAAGAGAAACACAACCGCTGTTGGGTATAAATCTATACATATACAACTTTAGTACCTCACTGTTGCATGCATACTAAAATGAACTTTGAGTATTCATACTTTGACTTCCTGTTTTGCCTACATTTGAATATGCAGTATTTTCTCTAAAATTGTTTTTCTTTGCCAAAAAGGCTCATTTCTCATGCTTCCACTCAGCTCTCAGAAGTTTAACCAAACTTAAAGGCTAACATAGTAACACGCTGCAGCCTCATAAATTTCAGTTTGATGGTCCACTAGAAGAAAAGTGTTACGTAGTATGTAAATGAGCACACATCTATAGCCAGCAGAAAATCCTCCACTATTCTCAATTGCATAGATAAAGCAATAGCCTGAATTGACCAAGAAGCAAATGAGAGCAGCTAATATACTTATGCTCACATGATTCCACGGTTCATAAAATAATCTACCAAGGCTAAGATTTTCAATCATCAAAGATATACCCAAAGAGACAGCAAAAAGACAGCACACTGTAAAGTCATGTCTGTGTCAACAAGAAAGTAATATTTATCTCTTCCATCCTAGGATAATAGGCCTAAAAGCCAACCACACTACCAAAGAATCCAAGAAACTGAGATTCAAGAGTAAGACAAAGTTGTGTTCTTCTTTAGAAAGGGATATGTTTTCTCCAGCAATAGCTGGTAGTTGCAGTCCCTGTCATTTATTGTCTGCATTAATTTCCTTCTACCAAGCAATGTCAGTCCTGGCTTTTCCACAGTAAACATTACTAATGCTATTTTCTCCAGATGTTTTATCATAGAATCATAGAATCAATCATAGAATCATAGAATCATAGAATCATAGCATGCACTGTGTTGGAAGGGACCCACCAGGATCACCAAGTCCAACTCCTGTCACTGTGCAGGACACACAAGGAGTCACACCATGTGCCTGAGAGCATCATCCAAACGCTTCTTGAACTCAGTCAGGCTTGGTGCTGTGACCACTGCCCTGGGGAGCCTGTGCCAGTGCTCTGTCACCCTCTGGGTAAAAAATCTTTTCCTGATATCTAGCCTAGACCTCCCCTGATTCAGCTTTCTGCCATTTCCTCGAGTCCTGTCATTGGTCACAAGAGTGAAGAGATCAGTACCTGCCCCTTCTCTTCCCCTTGTGAGGGAAGACTACAATGAGGTCATCTCTCAGCCTCCTCTTCTCCAAGCTGAACAATCCAAGTGACCTTAGCTGCTTCTCATAAGGCATCCCCTCCGGACCCTTCACCATCCTCGTGGCCCTCCTTTGGATGTTCTCTAGTAGTCTGATGTCTTTTTTATATTATCTTGAAGCCTATCTTAGTTAAACAATAGGGACATATAAAATAAAACTTCACCAACATATAATTGGAATACCAATGACATTGAAAACCAAAATACCTCAGATAGTCCCTACCACTGGGACATACATTCTGTTCTGCAAGCCCTCTGGTACGAAGTGTAGACCAAGACAATGAATACTAGGCCACACCACTATCAGACATTTCTAGAAGTAATTTTCCAGTAAAGAAAATATTGTTTTATTTTTCCAAATCCAGCATTAGAATCAACAATACAGCATAGTCTATTGTATCAAATATATCTAACTTGAATATCAGTGATACCTCCAAGATTCACATTTTGGAGTTATTGGAGTGGTTTTCTCTTTGCTAACTAGATCATTTTATGCAATTTTGTACCTAATCAGATGCAGCTTTTAAGCTTATCGCACCACAGACACCCAAGGATGGAAGTATTTCATATAAATAAGATCTGAGTAACTGACTGTAGTGGTAACAAATTGAGATAGGGCTCATCTAAATTCTCTTAAACAAAAAAAAGAAAGAAGAAAGATACCATTGCTAATCTCCAGATCAGAACTGAGCCACAGAAAGACTAATATAACTAATAATATGTTTATGGCAGTCAAGAAATAGATCATGAACTCCTATGGCAACGATGACATTAGGAAGTAGTGCAGCACAAGAGGAGCAGATGTATAGAACAAAACAGTGCTGGCAACTCAACCTCCAAATGTATTTTGATTCTTTACTTTGGGCTATCTTGCCTCTGATTCTGTGGACTGAACACCATTAGCATATAAAAAGCATTCAATTCGGTTAAGGAGTTGTTCTTTCACTTCAGTATCACCTGAAAGGAAATGATCTGCATGATCCAAGACCACTCTGTGATACAAATCAAAGCACAGTAAATGGGGAGAACTGGGAGACGTGCTTCAAGAAGGGGTGTGCACACTCCTTACCCAAACTAAAAAGCAGATGCTCACTCTACACCAGTGAACTGCAATTCATACACTAGAGAAAATAAGGGGGAAAATTTTATAAATTTAAACTACTTCAAATTACAGAGCTCCTTTAACTATGGCTTCTCAAAGCCAAAATATATGTGGCCAAGTAAGGTAGATGATGAGTTTAAAAGATAGCAGCATTGCATTGAATGCATTTATGATTGACAAAATGAGAAATAATATTTTTAAAGCTACCCATCTTAATGTAAGAATAGATAAAAATAAAACTAAGAGTTCTGTTATACAATAGATATTTTTCCTTCTCCCTACCAAATAAGTTATTAGTCTAATCCAATAGGGAAAATCATAAAGATATTATGTGATTTCAGACAGTGAATTTTACAAGTAAATAAATATCAGGTAGCAAAACACCAAAGTATATCACTCAGTAGAACTGACATTCTATTTGGAATATCAACCTCTGTAACTACTTTAAGCTAAGATGTCACCTATAAACAAATTCTATAGTTTGTGTTAAGCCAGGTACAGAATTTTGTATCTGAAAGCATCTGAGTCTGGAAGCACTATCAGGGCCAGGTGTGTATCCAGCCACCACTCACAGCTTTGCAAAATTCGTTGAAGATGGCCCCTGACTAGTATGTTTCCAGCATCACTTGTATAATGGGAATTTACTTTAATACCAATTTTGCAGAAATGTTAACATTCAGGGATTAATAAGTGTTTAATACACTGGTGTTATGTATAAGCATCAAATTGCCTTATCCTGTTTCCTCTCACTCTTTTCAGTGTTGATGGCCTCAGGAGAAGAATAAACAATCTCCCTTTTCACACTTGGAAGGCATAAATTTAATCCTGGATTTAGAATGTGTTTCAAAGACAATATTGTAGGCAAAATTCTACACTTTGATGAAAAGGGTAAATAAAATGGAAGATAACTTCACACATTACCCATGTATTTTTGTTATTGGTGTAGCAACCTGTTATGCTGAAAAACTTCTGGGTCAGTCAGTGTGAACTCTGAGCCCAGGCTTTGACATTTGACATGGACACAGACTTTTACATTAGCAAATTCCATTTCAGCACTAGAGTCATAATCTGCCCCTTAAAGTCTTCAGTTCAAAGAAAGCTAGCAAAAATGATTCTGAAAACAATTAAAGAGGCAAATATTTATTTCTGCATGCCCTAATTAATTTCTGGAAACCTGGAATTTATTCAGAGAACTTTAAGATCTTCAAAGACAAAAATGAAGAATCTAATTTTAGACATGAAGTAAACCAGCTAACTAGAACTACATTGAGTACACAAGAAGATTAGCTATTTCTATTTTTAAAAGTAGCATTTCACACTCTTCAGATATTTTTTTCCCTTTAGACTAAGATTTCACTTGTCAACAAATACTTCGGGTAAACATTTTTGACAGAGCCCAGGAAAATGGAAACCTAAACCCACTTAGAGTATTTGTCCAACATCCTTAAATAGCGTTGTCTGATAGTCAGAAACTTCAAACTGCCCACTTGTAAAATTAAAATATTATGTGTATTCAGTTAAGAAAAAGTAACCCATGTCATTTGTAACCTTAAGGTATTTAAAATGAAGATACAATATTAGAAAGGTTAGCTTTCTATGTTTTCTAATCACAATGAATTAAGGTAAGGATAATCACAATTCAAAGCCAGGTTACTGTGGGTACCTGCTTTGATCAGACTGTCAGGTCCTACACAGGTTCTCTTAAAGAAGTTGAAGTAATCAGGGGAACACTTTCAACCCATGATTTACAGTATGCACAAACTTCATACTAACACAAAAGAAGTTAAAATAAAAACAAGTGGCTATTTCATCCACACAGAAGCTATACTAAGCTGTTCTCATATAAAATAGGCCACATACTTTGTAAGTAGAGAAAAAGGCAGACAGAATTTGCATGTCTTTGTTTACAATAGCATATTTTGGTTTTCTGATTCTATGGCCTGCAGGAATATGGGTTTGATTTTGTTATTAATCAATGCAGCCAACATATTCCTGTCTGTCAAACACTTCAGATATTGTGGAATATGAATGGCAGTTTAAGATAAATGTCTCTCAATTGTATTCAAATTCTGCTTCTTTTGGCTTTAAAATAGATTAAATTTGCTAACCACAGGGTACAAGCATTGCACTTGATAAATTAAATTCCAAGATGATTGAAGATGCAGTTGCTAGTCAGTTGGAAAGTTACATAACTTATTTCCAGAATGCGTTATTTCAAGATAACGCTTTGTATCCACAGTGTTAATTTTTATGCAGCTTTTTTAATTCCAATGGGCATTCACTCATAGAATACAATCTGCAAATATATGTGGCTTCTTGATACTCTTAAAACTGTTCCAGTTGCACATCAGTCCATCTGTCAGGATGTTATTAGTTTAACAATATGAATGGACTATTCAGTGCCATGTTCAATTTTCTTTTTCAAAAGGAAACACAGAAGTATATCCAGTCTCAACATTTCAAAGAGAAGCCTCCTAAAAATGCCCCAAAAATGTATTTTGTCCTAACAGTACAGTTGTAGCAAGAGTCTGAAACATGACTCAGTTTTTCTGATGGGACAACAACAACAATTAAAGTTCTCTACAGACATACAATGCAAATTATGCAAAATTTCAACCCAGGAACCACACTAAAAAGTATTGACTGGCACTGTGCCCACCAGGGACCACATGCCAACTGGAGCAGGATGCAACATAGATATTCAGCTTCCTGTGACAACCAACCACGTGCCAAGGATTTGGAGTAAGGGCAAAATCATCATCAATTTCTTTTCTTGTATAAGCAGTAATTCCAAACAATAGCCTTAATGCAAAAGAGAAGACAAAAGGTCTTGTGACTGCACCTTTTTTTAATACTATTCAAAATCAACTCTAATTAGTAATCTGAACTAAATATATTTATATCGTATGTCATGAGCTGAAATCATTATTAGATGCATTTTGTTTCACAGGCAAAACAAAAAGCCTTTCTTTTGTATTGCAAACTACATTTTGAAATGCAAATTACCAGAAACTTGAAAAATATATATTTTATCATGCAAATGTCAAGAACACATTAGCTATTGCCAAACCTCCAGCATTCTGCCAATAAAACCTCTAACTTTCACACGATTGGAGCCAGTATTTCAAAACTAGCCACAACAGTAAATTCCTCTTGTTCTGATTTTGATGTTGACCAGAAACCCTGTGTCATAGTCCTGATGAGTCACCTAGAAAGACCTAGAAGAAAGTTAAACAGCTTTCCTACCTAGCTGTTTTGAAAGGATGTGTTTACCATGCACCCAACCCCAGCCCAGTTTCAATGGTCTATACTACAATCATATATTTCTTTGCCAGAAAAACATTATGCCAACATTGTAGGACTTACTGAATTAAAATTAGGTGCATACTCAAAAAGGTAGTAATACACTTTTACTAAGGAGTCTTTGCTAAGTGTAATAATTTAAATACACTTGACATGGAATAAGTAGAGAACCTGTCTGAGGAGCAAACATACACTATCAAAGTTACGCTATGAATTATGTAAAGTTCTAATTACACTTAAATGATTTTTCATTTTGTATTCAGCTGACTGGTTCATAAGAAACCAGTAATGAAAGATTCATGACCCCATATTTGGGAGCTTAAGTAAATTAATGTGCATTTGCTACATAGTTCCCAGTGGTCCAACATGTACACACTACTTAAAGCTGTGCTACAAGGAATACCATTCCCATCATCTTTGATGGCAAGTGACAATTCAGAGTCAAGCACTGAAAACTTTTAGGAAGCTTTTAACAATTACTTTAAGCACTAAGATTTGGTTGTTCAGGGATTTTTCAGGCAAAATAAAGAACATATAGATCAGGAATTGTATGTAACCGCTACATATGAATAAAGTTTATGAGAGTATAATACACCTCAGTTTTGTACATTAAGCTGAATTATAGAAACATGCATAAAAAGACTATTTTGCGTACAATGTGAGGAGTTCCTGTAGTTTAGGAGGGAAATAAGCAAAAGCATTACTTACATATTTGTCATCTGATCCACTGGCTATAAACCGTCCACAAGGAGATAGTGCAATTCCACATGGATAGAAGCGGCTACTGCGTCCTTCAAAATGACATTCACACCTTCAGAGAAATTTGTCTTACAAATTTGTCCACAAATTAAGTTTTAAATATCTCTGCAGTAAGATTTTGAAAAAAACTAAAGACATTAAAGAATATTAACAACTAAAAAGAAAATGAACATACAAAACTAGCTCAGGACATTGTCCAAAAACATACTTTGGCTTTGTTTAGTTTATAAAGATAGAAACATCATTATTATTTATAAATGAGGAGCTGTGATGCCTAACATTACGTTACCCCTAGTTAGCCATCCCAGCAGGGAAAGCCAAACTCCCCTACATTAAGAGAAGGGTGTTATGAAAGTCAGTCTGCTTTATGAAGCTTTAGAAATCTCCCTTGAGTAATTTATATGAAATGAAGATCCAGTATGTGGAATCATAGCATAAATAATTATTGTTTGCTTTTCTTATACCCAAATCTGGATATTTAATCTCTGTTGCTCTATTTACATTCCTACTCTGTGCACTAATTTATTGTATCTTGTGAATTCAAGAAAGGCAGTATCCAATTGATATTCCAAACTGATAAATCTAGCTATCTACCCTACAATCGTAGATAACTTCTTACTTATCTGTCTTAATACAGTTTAAAGGAAGAAATGTATTTATATTTAACGCAAGGAATTAATTTCCTACTTTTCATGTTAATATTATAACGTAGCATTGTGGACTAAGTTTTTGGTTAGCTGAGCACACTTGGCCCATTTAAAATAATAATGTTTTTAATAAGATGAAGATTAATATCCATCTAAAAAAAATCCATGTTCATAAAGAACTGTGAGAGTAGTAGCACAAAATTAAGGAAAAAGTAGTATTTAGACTTCCTTCAGGATTAAAAGATATTTTAATACAAGTTCCATCCCCATTCAGAGTTATTATTTACATATGTATACCTCATTTAAGAGCTTTAATTTTATATCCACAAGGTATTCTTTCAAAACAGACTTATAATAATCTGTATTCTTCTGTTGCCTTTATTATGAATGCTATCAACTTACCCTTCTTCTTACAAAACAAATTCATACACTTTGCCATAATACAGCTGTCACACATTCTTTTTTTTTTATGTATGCTAGGCTCAGGAAGTGATTTGAAAAAGTAACATCTCCTGCCAACACCTGTGATATACACTTTTTCCTGGCCAGTGAAATCACAGATGCCATTGTAATTAGATTGACTGAACCCATGCATACTTTGTGACTGATCCAATGGCTATCACTTAGTGAATCATAAAACAAGACATTTTTGAATGCATAAAAATACATCATTCTACAGACCCTTACTCTGAACTCTCACAAACAGTACATATATGACTGAATTTCTGTGTAAAAACTACTGATATCAATGGGTATTTTGAGTATACAGTAACCAGACCTTTCAGCTCAGGCTAGTTCTACCCTAAAACAGTTGTAAATAACCCAATCTAAGAGAACATTACAGTTCAAAGAGAAGTAACTTATAAAGACAGCCAAGACTGTGACTAAGAGGTAAAAACATTCTTCAACTTCAGTTTGCACATAGCTCTTGCATGAAAAGTCAGAAACTTTCAATAACCAATGGCTGCATTTGGGCCATTGAATAACTTGCCTCTATTCAAGCTTCCTATTGACAATAAAGCAGAATACTTGCTACCTCATTCTCCTCTCAAATGCAGCATTCTATCATATATGGCTCCAAAAGCTAGGCAATGGAGTCACAGAATACATATTTTATTTATACTTTCAAAGAACTTTATTTTTCAGAGGGTAACTTAGAAGAAACCATAAAGGGTAGTGCATGTTTCTCATACCACAGCTTTCACAGAATCATATAATGATTGAGGTTGGAAAGCACCTCTGGAGATCATCTTGTCCAACTTCCTTGCCCACCTAGAGTCGGTTGCTGAGGAACATGTCTGGACGGCTTTTGAATATCTCCAAGGTGCAAAACTCCACAACCTCCTGGACAACCTGGGCTAGTGCTCAGTCACTGGAAATGTTTTCAAGAATTGTTCCATCACCTTCCCAGGGATCTAGGTGAGGCTGACCAGTCCGTAGTTCCCTGGGATCTCCTTCTTGCCCTTTTTGAAAATAGGAATGACATTTACTTTCCTTCAGTCCTCAGTCACTTCTCCTGATCACCATGCTTTTTCAAAGAAAATTCAGAGTTGCCTCACAATGACACCAGCCATCAATGAGATGAAGGCAGACTTTAAAGAAGACAGAGCTAGACTCCCTTTGGTGGTGCCCAGTGATAGGAAAAGAGGCTATGGTCAAAAATTGAAATACAGGAGAACCTGTCTGACTGTCAAGAGGTACTTTTTTACAGTGAGGGTGACTCAGCACTGGCACAGGTTGCCCGGAGAGGTTGTAGAGTCTCCCTCCTTGGAGACAGACAAACAACATCTGGACAGGATCCTGGACAACCAGCTGTAGGTGACTCTGCTTGAGCAGGGAAGTTTGATAAGATGACCTCCAAAGGCACCTTCATTATGTGATTCTGTGATTAAACAGCAAAAGCATTATTGCAATTTTGGGCAAGTCTTTCCTTCAAATATTTTCAACAGAAATAAGAGTAAAGCATGATATTATTCATCTATCTCTTCTTTCCCTTCCCGGTCAGATGTGGCATTGCAAGATTTTCATAGCATAGAATCAGAATGGGTTGGGTTGGAAGGGACCTTAAAGATCATCTAGTTCCAACCCTACTGCCATGGGCAAGGACACCTTCCACTAGACCAGGTTGCTCAAAGCCCCATCCAACCGGGCCTTGAACACTTTCAGGGAGGGGGTTACCCACAACTCCTCTGGGCAACCTGTGCCAGTGTCTCACCACCCTCACAGAAAAGAATTTCCTCCTACTAGCCAATCTAAATCTACCCTCTTTCAGTTTGAAACTGTTCCCCCTCACCCTATCACTACATACTTCTGAAAAAAATTCCCCTCTAGCTTTCCTGTAAGCCCCCTTCAGGTATTGGAAGGTGTCTTCAGAGACTTCTCTTCTCCAGGCTGAACAACCCCAACTCTCTCAGCCTGCCTTCACAGGAGAGGTGCTCCAGCCCTCTGATCATCTTTGTGGCCTTCCTCTGGACTTGCTCCAACAGCTGCATGTCCTTCTTATGTTGGGGGCTCCAGAACTGGACACAGTACTCCAGATGGGGTCTCACAAAAGTGGAGTAGAGGGGGAGAATGACCTCCCCCTATCTGCTGGTCACGCTGCTTTTGATCCAGCCTAGGATACTGTTGGCTTTTTGAGCTACAAGCACACACTGCTGGCTCATGTTGGTCTTCTCATCAACAAACACCCCCAAGTTCTGCTCCTCAGGGCTGTTCTCAATCCATTCTCCACCCAGCCTGTATTTGTGCATGGGATTGCCCTTATCCAGGTGCAGGACCTTGCACTTGGCCTTGAGGAACTTCATGTGGTTTGCACAGGCCCACCACTCAAGACTGTCAAGGTCCCTCTGGATGGCACCCTTTCCCTCTGGTATGTCGACTGCACCACACCACACAGCTTGGTGTCATTGGCAAACTTGCTGAGGTTGCACTTGATCCCACCATCCATGTCACTGACAAAGATGTTAAACAGCACTGATCCAAATACCAACCCCTAAAAANTTAAGAACATCACTCATCACTGATTTCCACTTGGACATCGAGCCGCTGACCAGAACTCTTTGAGTGTGGTCATCCAGCCAATTACTTATCCACCAACTGGTCCATCCATCAAGCTCATGCCTCTCTAATTTAGAGACAAGGATGTTGTGCAGGACTGTCTCAAATTCTTTGCACAGGTCCAGATAGGTGACATCAGCTGCTCTTCCCTTATCTATCAATGCTGTGAAACCCCTTCATAGAAGGCCAACAAATTTGTCAGGCATTTTACCCTCAGTTAGGGTCCTACCAAACATTATTCATTGGTTAGAACTCTCTAAGAACTCAGTCTCAATCATATTTGCATCAGCCTTTTAGAATCATAGAATCAATTGTTTTTGTTGGAAAAGACCTTTAAGATCACAGAGCTGAACCATTAACATAACTCTACTGAGCCCGGTGCTAAACCATGTCCCTAAGCACCACATCTACAGGGATGATTCAACCACCTCCCTGGGCAGCCTCTTCCAGTGTTTGATAATACTTTCAGTAAAAAAGCTGCCTCTAATATCCAATCTAAACCTCCCCTGGCGCAGCTTGAGGCCATTTCCTCTTGTTCTTGGGAGAAGTGACCGACCCCTCATCTCACTACAACCTCCTTTCAGGTAGCTGTGGAGAGTGATAAGGTCTCCCCTGAGCCTCCTTTTCTCCAGATTAAACAACCCAAGTTCCCTCAGCCGCTCCTCATAAGGTTTGTTCTCCAGACCCTCCACCAGCTTCATTGCCCTTCTTTGGATCCGCTCCATCACCTCAATGTATTTTTTTGGAGTGAGAGGCCCAAAACTGAACACAGTACTCAAGGTGCAGCATCACCACTGACGAGTACAGGGGGACAATCACTTCCCTGGTCCTGCTGGCCACATTATTTCTGATACAAGCCAGGATGCTGTTGGCCGCCTTGGCCACCTGGGCACACTGCTGGTTCTTATCCAGCTGGCTGTCAACCAGCACTCCCAGGTTTTTCTCTGCTGGGCAGCTTCCAGCCCCTCTTCCTGAGACTGTAGCATTGCATGGGGTTGTTGTGACCCAAGTGCAGGACCTGGCACTTGGCCTTGTTGAACCTCATACAATCAGCCTTGGTCCATTGATCCAGCCTGTCCAGGTCCCTCTGTAAAACATTTCTACCCTTGAGCAGATCAACCTTCCTTCCCAGTTTAGTGTTGTCTGCAAACTTACTGATGGTGCACTTGATCCCCTCATCCAGATCATTGATAAAGATATTAAAGAGAACTGGCCCCAGTACTGAGCCCTGGGGAACACCACTTGTGACTGGACACCAACTGGATTTAATTCCATCCACCAGAAATTTTTGGGCCCAGCTACCCAGCCAGTGTTCAAACCAGTGAAACATATACCCAACCAAGCCATGAGCAGCCAGTTTCTCCAGGAGAATGCTGTGGGAAACAGCTTTACTAAAGTCCAAGTAACCAACATCCACAGCCTTTCCCTCATCCACTAAACAGGCCACCTTGTCATATAAGGAGATCAGGTTCATCTAGCAGGACCTGTCTTTCATGAACCCATGCTGACTGGGCCTGATCACCTTGTTGTCCTGCATGTGCCATGTGATGGAACTCAAGATGACCTGATCCATTTTGTACCTCCTGATCATTAAATGTTTGTCTAACTCTTTCATGGGAATCCCGAAGCTGGTAACTGTGATGTTCTTCTCATTCAGATTCCCATTGCACTTCAGGCTAACTCTTTTTCCCTGCTTCCACCTTGGACCCCAGAGAAAGTATTTTTACTTGCTCTCCAAGTAGCCATTCTTTTAGGCAAGATAGACTTAAGTTGCTATTCACAGTGTCTTGGAAGTTTATCAAAGGTCATTATCTTACCCTAATACATGTATTATTCATAAGTCTGCTTTTTAGGTTGTCTGGAGCTTTTCTTGGCTACAGTGATAAATGAGGAAAATGCAGGAGAATTACAAAAATATTTAAAATCTTCAGATGAAACATTACAAATCCATGCATTTCAAAGTAAATGAAGCAGAAGTCTGAGTAAATTCAAAAGTCACTAGCAATGTCCAAGATTCCCTCATTTATTGGCAAGATGACTTGGCTGTGTGAAGTTGGCTGACAACATCAGAAAGTTAAAATGCCTTTTCTTGTACCACCTTCAGAGGAACCCATAAGACTTTTTTGCACTCTCTGAAGCAATCTTGGAATGCCTCCGAATCATCAACACTAAAAGAGACAGACAGATTCACAGCTTTATGCAGTAAGGATGATGGAAATGAAAGTTGCAAAATACACTCACCAACTTCAAGAGCAAAAGATAATCTGAATGAATTTTCACTTAAAAAAATGTAGTTTGATAGTATAGACTGAACAGAAAAATTCTTGTGGAACTCAGAGCAAAAAAAAATCAATATATTTAAAACCTATAAAACTGCAGGCCAGGATAACATACATGAAGACTTACTCTAAGCAAAGATTAAAAAATATCCTGAGCATTCTGCTATGATTCCTTAGTCAATTATGAGAAAAGGAATGCATGTAAGAAGAATGAAGAAAGGAACCATTGTCAAGAAAGTTCAATAAAATGAAGAACTAAAAGTCCCAGGGAAATTGTGCAGTTACTCTGAAAATTATTTCCCATGCCTTCAACTGCAGCTTTCAAGAGCACCACGCTGGAGGGTTTTTTCCTATTTAATCAGAATTTCATACTTTACAGTATTATTAAACAAAGTACCAATGAATAGAACTCATTAAGGGCAACAAGCAGAATAAACAAAAGCAAAACAATTTTCACTGTGGACTTCTTGGGGAAATATTTAGAGCAAAATCAACAAACAATAAAGTTGAGTTACTACCCACAACACTGCAAGCAGTATAAATGAGAAGGTGGACTTACCTTTGCTATATTTCAAGAACACTGGACAAAGATTTCACTAAACAAACCCTATTTTGGAAAACCCAAAGCAGAAATAAAAAGAAGTCATTCCAGAGGGGCCTTTCAAAACACAATAATGACTGATGCACCAGCTTTACAAATTAACAACTTTAAGAGATTAAAGGTACTGGCACACCATAAGGTTGTTTAGGAACTAATCTCTCCTGTAAGCACCCAACAGTGCAAGGGATGGACTGGATTTGATTGGACAAGACCTATGAACAAATAAAAAAAAAAAAGCAAAAGTTTTCAGTGTGTGTAACTGTATAGTAGACCTAACACTTCAGTGGAGATTTGTTCCAAGTTCATATAGAGCTTTCCAAACTCTACCATTACAAATCTATTTATATGAAAAACAGCTGGTGAACACATTAGGAAAAAGTGGACAGTTTTCTTCTTTATGAAAACTCAAGAATAGATTTTAAAATACAGAAGACTCAATCTATGGTCTGAGCAAATCACAGAAAATTTAATATTTAAAAATTTGAGGTTTTATACCTGGAAGGAAGTAACTAGTAAGTGAAAAATGACTTTATTTTCTCTATTTCATCTCCACATCAGTTACTATCCTTGATCACCGTATAATGTGTAACACATGCACACATATACATAATACCTAATAACCACCCTTAAAATTTGTCATTAAGGACTTGAATTACTTTTTTAAAGTTTGGTTAATAACGGACACTAGAATACACTGACTTTGCCAAATTAAGCATAGAGAAAGAACTTACATAAATTATTCCCTTTTTCCCAGGACATATTCATTTAATTGATGGCCCAGATTTTACACTTTAACTGTTTTACCATTCAACTGCTCTATTTATACTAGTATTTAGAAACAAAGAGACAGATAAGTGATCTGTGAAAAGCTTTCTACATTTTCATTACTCTTCAGCAACACAGTTTGAGTAGCTTATTAGAAAAACATAAGAAGGCAACAGACTCCAATCCCAAAAGTCTCCAGTTTCAATACTTTCTGACATCCAGTGCAGGTAATTTAGCAGTACTTCTGGCAAGAACATATATGCCACCTATAGGTTTAATGTACTCTTACCACAGAAATATGGAAATAAATGACCATTAAGCACTACCTAAATAGAAAATTCAGTACAAGAAAAATTATATTACATCTTTCAGTAAATATATGTTTACATACACAGAACAAACATGAAATTATTCTTTAAAACTTAAACATCCTCCCTGTCCAAACCATTTTTCTTTTAAACATAATTATTTTAGCCTGCACAACAGAGATTGCCCCAAATATTTCCTTTCCTGAGCAATGTTCCCTTCCTGCCACTCTCTCCTTTTGTCCCACAGCTTTCCCAAGTACAATACTGAAAGGTTTATAGAAAAAGTGTAGCATTTTATTCTGATTTTATAACTTATTATGCAAATTTATAGCACTACATACATGATTTGTAATAATGTTGCTACAATTACATTTGTATTTTAAAAGACGTATCATAAATTTTACCTCCTTTAGGAGTAATTACATGCTGTTTTAGAAATACCATTAGCATTCAGTTCAACATACTGTTTTATATACATACATTTAGATCTACAAAAGTAAGACATGGGTGATAAATCTCGATCACTTAATGCACTTAATGGCTTCCACATAACTAACTACAACTGAGAAACCAGTATTTAATTTGGTCTCTTAAAATTAGTAAATTCCAATTAGCCTTTAATTTTCTTTTTTAAGGGCCTGGCTATAGATCTGATTCCACATCCAAATTTCTACTGATATATCATCACAAGTATGACAATTTTGAATAAAGATAAAGCATGGCTTTTTATTCTTAGGTACCTAATTCAGCCTTACTTCAGTGTTCTTAAATCCCATAGTTTGATGTCATCACCTGCAGCTGTGGTAATGAAAAGATTGTAAACTTCAGGTAGCTGAGTGCTGAATGATGACCCCCGTAAAATACAAAATCAGTTTCAGATAACTATTCTCGTGGCACTAAATATTTATAGAATCATAGAATATCTCAATTTGAAAGTGACCCATAAGGATCATCAAGTCCAACTCCCCGCTCCTCACAGGACTATCTAAAACTAAACCATATGACTAAGACCTTCATCCAGATGCTCCTTGAACTCTGATAGGCTTGGTGCCATGATCACTTCCCATGGGAGTCTGTTCCAGTGACTGACCACTCTCTCAGTGAAGAATTTAGTCCATTTAAAAATGAACAACAAATGTTTGTTAGATTATGTGATAAAAAGCTTGTCTGCACACACACAAAGGAGCACAGAGGAAAGTTGGCATGTGGAGGAACCCCCATAACCCACGCAGAGAAAAGCATCACTGCCTTGACTTCTCTCAGTGTTGTCCCAGGACAGCCATGAACCCTTTGGTCCAGGTATGACACCCACCATATTGAGACAATGGGAGAGACTCTCTGGGTCATCTCATAGACCTACTTATGAGGGTATGGGATCCATTATGGGATGAAGGGGAAGATCATGTTGTGATTGCACAAGACATTATGGGATGCTTAAGAGAGGAAATACGGGTGGGGAAAGGAAAGGATCAAAGTGGTTTGTGGAGGAACAAGTGTGGGAAAATAGAGGGGGAAGAGAATAAAAGTAGCTGGTTGTACATAAAGAGACTGATGGTCAGTGCATTTGGCCATGCCCTGCACCTGATCATCACAGCCTTTCTTGTCTTCTTACTGCACTCCATTTCTAACTATTTTCCTAGGTGAAGGGACTCTCTATCAGTATACATGTATATGGAGGTCTAAGAGTCAGCAACTGGATAGGGGACTACAAGAGGCCTGTGTGTCCTGGAGTAGGGCCATAAATCAGCCAGTCTGTTGTTCTGACTGCCAAGAAATGGAGAGACTGGAGTGAGTGAAATTAAATGTCAGTAACTAAAGTTGGATCAAGTGGACCAAGTTGGTCCAAACAACTGGAGCAAGTGAAGGGCAAGTGAGGGTGCATAAGCCAGTATGTGATCTCTAGCAAACTTCGAGCTGGACTAGTCAACAAGTAGGTGAAGTGCCTTGGAAGCCAGGCATGTGTGTGTGCTTTGGGGAGTGAAGCATCTGGAGGAGCTGGCTATGAGAGAAACCAGGGCACAGGCCAACTGCCATAGAGACATGGGTTCACAGGCCCAGATACAAGCAGCTGGGAACTGCAGAGATCCAAGGCCAGTTACCAGATAATTTATGTCTAAGCCAAGACTCTTAAAGCAATACACATTGTATTCATGTATGTATTTTCCACTAGTGGACCTTCATCCTAATCAGCCAAAGAGGGGAAGAGGATGAAGCTGTTGATGTTGTCTGTGTGTGAGTGCTGAGTGTTTCTGTCTCTGCTGATCTGTATGGACAGCTGTACGCATATATGTGCCAACTGGGTATGCAAGTTCAGCCTCACTAGTAGTTGAACCCAGGGTCAGAGAGACACAGCAGCCTCAACTCCATTGGGCTACTGGACTCATTTGCTCCTAACAATATTTTGCAGGACTTCAGAAGCATTATTTGGCTTTGTAAAGCAGACAAGGTTCAGTTCACACAAACTTCCTGGACCTATCCTATGTGTTTGTTATTCTTCAGAAGACTTCGAAAACTACAATTCTAAAAGCCTCACCCAATAATACTTCCTACCTTAAGTTCACATATGTTTGCAGTCATTACAAGGTCTTCAAAGAAAGGTTGAGGTTACTACCATCAAAGCCCTTCAAAAGCAGTAAGACTTCAAGACTTTCTCAGATCCTTAAAGGAAGGTTCAGATTATATTCAAGACCTTCTTATTACTGGGGAGCAGCAAACCATACCAGGCATTAATATTGATCAGCTTCATAGCAAGGAAGTTTCATGTTGTCAAGACAAACTAAATATTTTATTCTTTTTCATAGGCATTCCCAAAACATTGATCAATTATACAAATGTGAAATGGTCTATGGCCATTCATTAGTAAATTATAAATTTCATCAGTTAATTAGAAGATTATATCATTCAGAAAATTACTATTGAGTTAAAGATATGTTCACATTAAAACAGAATATATATATATAATGCAAGCTGGGAACACTCCAGCAATTTCTAGTTTAAAGTTACTTTTTTCAGATTGTAAATAATACATAATACAGATTACTAGAGTAGTCCAACATGTAATTATAAATCACGTTTAGCCCTGGCATAAGTGGGTACACTTTCCATTGACTTCAGTAGCAAATGCATTCATTCATAACAGCACTGATTTTGGCTTCATATCTTTAAAATAATTAAATCCAGTCTATCATTAAATCTCTGATTTTTTAACATCCACACTGGCAAATCCTGGGCTTTGGGCTGTCTACAAACTTCTTTCTCCAGGGAAACAAATATAAACAGTTAAAACTCCTTTCCTCTCCCAACCATTCACATTCTTGATTTGGCTGAATACATCACAGAAACCTCAAGGCCATTTCCCGCAATCAGTGCTTGACTGCCAGGAATCTTGTATTCATTATGAAAACTGGTATATAGCTGGAAAATGCTCTAGTATTTAGTCAATAGAATTCCCCAAACAGCAAGACGAAGTGTGGCACTCGGCATAAAAAAGACTATAGGAGCTTTCACTTATTTGCTTTAAGCAGGTTTCCTTCCTAAATTAAGGATCATGACAGCCTGCTCTAACAGTTAACTAACATGCACTGTGCAACAGATTTCCCAACAAAGTCTACACATTCTTACATTAGCTGTGTGTAATTACAAAAAAAGAGTAATTGTAAAAGAGAAAGACAGTAGTTGTCCAAAGGACAGTACACATTAAAAGTTACAGATCACCCTTTCTTTTGTGTTTTTGAAACTTTTATTCACCATCCCTTTCTTCGGTCAGCAATGACTGCAGAGTCCAATACAAAAAGTTCTACAAACACATACCCATGTACTTCATACACTACTCTTTTACTTTAGAATACACCAATAGTAATACAGGTCAGAAAAAGTGTAATCTCTTTGTCCCTTCCCTGTCCTGACATTTTTTCAGTAATATATTTTTCTAATATAAAGCTATACTTGTATTGTCAAACTACATGTGCTACTGAATGTTGCTGTAGAAGACAAGAAAATATATAATAGTTGGGATAATATGAAAGCTGAATCTTATTTATCCTTTCATGTTTTTATAATCCATTAATTTATGATAATTAACTTCTGAGAATCTAATGCAAAAAGTAACATATTCAAACACACTCTTCAAACTATATTATTTTATTCTGACTGACAAATCACTTGCCTATACCCCATCACCTTCCTCATCCACCACTGTAATTCCTTCTCAGCTTCTCTCTAAACTAACTACATTGGAACTTCCACATAAAATTTGACCCCATGGTTCAACAGAATCTCTGTCTCATTCACTTATTTCATATGAACACCATTGATACCATCTAAACAGTGCAGCTGGATTACTCCAAAGGGATTGATCAACAGATGTCTCAGAAACAACTCCACAGCTCCCCAGCAAGTACATACTTTCAGACAGGTTTGGCACTATGGCTAGGAAAAACATAACTGACTGAAACTTCTGGGTTTCCTATTACATTTTTCAACCTTTACATCATGTGCATATGACTAATGAATTTTGAAGTAAAAGGCCTGGGCAGAAAATGAGAAACTTTGTTGTTTCTCTGAAAATTACTGTAATTTATAACTTGTGTTTGCTAACAGAAAGTAATACCATCTAAATACTTGTGGTTGAAACTGATAGATTCCTGCTCAAAGAATATGTTTTGCAGTACTACTAATGTATTGCTAACACTAAAGCTCTGAATCTTGTGTTCTGATCTCATACTGCCATCTAATTCTGTATCTCAGAGGTTCCTAAACTCTAAGACAGGAACACAGCTTTGATATTTCAATCTATTAATTTTACGTTTTGTTAAAGTTAATAAAAGCAATGGAGCCATGAAGAGTCACATAATACTTTGGTAACCATTGATATTAATATTCATTAGGTGATCTTATGTATCAAACTAAAATTATCAAGTTGGAAATCACTGGTTGAATACAGCAGTGTAAATCCATTATTATCAGCTTAGGATATTCACCTTGTGAGGTTTGGTATAAGATGGCTAACGACTACTAATCAGAGTGATGTTAAGTTACTACAGCCAGAAGAGCAACATTTGCTCATTGCCTCAGAAGATGCTTAATCACTTGGGTCTTGTAACACCCAGTGCTAAAATATCATGAGCAAATTTGAGAGTAGGTTCTGGAAACCAGACACAGGTTCAGTATAAAGAGTGGAATGGTCCCTCAACGCCAGCCTATCAGTGAAAACTGGGAGATTTCCATCAGTTTCCCCAGACTGAGGAGAATAATAAACCTCTTTTCCCCAACTCCTAAGCTAACACTGAAAAATAAGCTATTACATGTACCTGCAGCAGTATCACCACCACATCTCCACGGGACCATGTATTTACCCCAGTTTCCTGATGAAACAATGCTTATGCAACTATAGTGTCTGCTGATTCCCATCCAGAATTTTTTTAACCTGCTTCACTATTTAAATCCAATATGACAAAGAGATAAAGGTCTTATGATAATTATGTTCTCACAAGATACGTGCAAATGAGTAATCAGCAGATAGAAATTCAAACCAGCACAGCCATTAAGGAAAGTGATTTTGTCTGACAAGCCATTAGCCCGCCAACACAAGAGTAATTTAGAACAAGTATGCAATATGGTGTGCCTCTCAGTCAACTAGTAACAAGGACACGACAATAAGATAAGGTTGTGATAGGGGAGGAGTGTTCAGGGAACAAAACTGAAAGTGCATGTGGTGGGGAGCTAAAGGTTATAAAAAGCACAATAGTCAAATTGGAGTTATTGCAGTGGATTTGGAAGGTGGTATATAAGGACACAGACTTAAAATCCTTTAGAAAGGATGCTTAGTTTCATTACTGCTGGAAGAACCTTTATATGAAGAAAGATAAGCTTTGTATTGACATTATGTGGTATGCCTCAAGCACTTCAGGGGAATTTGGTGCCAAAATGCTTTTCAAGGAAACAAAAATACACTGAGGTTTTGAACAATAAATGTTAATAAATAAATGTTAATAAATAAATGAATGTTAATATGCTCAAATAAATCAAGATTATAGGGGTTCTAAGCAAGCAGTATAAGGCCTAAAGTTCCACAAGCAAGTTAATTGTGTAAGTTTTAATAATATGTTGAGTTTCAAGAGCTAGACATGTCTTTTCTGGTTTCCTCTCCTGAACTTCAGTAAGCTAAATTGCACCATTTTGGATCCAGGACTAAGTGTTTTATATACATATATATATATATATATTCCTAAATAATTGTACTAATCTATAGTAGATGACTAATGGGAAGTAATGTGCCACAAGTCATACAAATACATAAACAAAAATCTGGTACTAAGCACACTACCGAAAATGACTTCTTCTCTAGGTGTTTTTCTTCTTGTTATGATTTTGCTCAGCTTCCTCTTTTCCTTCTATTGTTTTTCTTCATCCAATACCTTAAATCTGTCACAGCTGCGTAAGTCTAGCTCTAAAATGTCCTTTTTATAAGTTTCAGAATACTTATCTCCCATCTGAGAGATGCTTGCTACATTCTTGCTCTGCTTTCCCTGATGTTGACAAAATAACAAAATTCACAACACAAAATACTGTTTTGTAAAATATAAGGAAAGACCTGAAGTAAACACAATCAAGTCACTGAAATACTATAGATGGAAAGGTACGATGCAAATATATTTATAGCTCTGTTGGCATACTTATATATACAGCATGTATATGTACACATAGGTTATTTTCAACCACTGTTGCACTTTACGGTTTTCAAGTCAAACAGCATAGTATTAAGACATTTGGCTATTCCTACAGTTAGCAAAGATAAAGAAAGATTAAGTACAGTAATATACACTTTCCATTATGATGCAATGCTAGTGTGCAGATACATTTTCAAGGTATTCATTATTCTTTGTCTCACTGTAAAAATACAACAATGTAAGGCAGGTTCTTACTCTGTGCAAATATGGAAACTGCTGCCTTTAAAGATTTATCAGCCAAGCTTTTTTCTTACATTTCTCTCCACTCTGAGTCACAGTAATGAATACTTTTCTCCAGTTTCCATGTATTTTTTATAATTTTTCTTCAGCATTACGCTACTGAATTTTTCATTTCTGAAGTAATCCTTTGCATTAAAAGCTGATTTTAAAAGGGGAAGACTTGTTAACTGCTACTGCATTTAGTTTAAAGGTGTTTAGAATTGTTCTTTGTACTAAACCAGAAGTCCCAACCTTCTGGGAGTGAGCTTTAATGATGCTGCTCTCTTCACCTCCTTGCATTCTTCTCCTCCCTCATGGCCATTACCTCTCCAAACACTCATTTCTTCCAGTTCTTGCACCTCTCTGCTCTGGAACCTTGCAAGACACAGAATTTCAAGGAGGTGAGAAGGGAAGACATAATCAGGGCAAAGGAACTCTGGGAACAACAGCAATCTACATGGTTGTGGATGACTGGAACAGTATTGCAGGGGATGGAGATTCTACTAGAGTGATGGATTTAATTACGAGAAGGAGGAGAAAGGAAAGAGGTTGTATTAGATGGAGAAGTGAAGACTCATAGCTGCAGAGGCAGAGCACCTGTAATGGTATAGATAGATACAGTCTAGCTTCAACTGGTGAAATATGTCTGGAGATACAAACTGGTCAAGTGGCAGAGGATCAGTGGAGCAGGCTTCAACCATAGGTTGGTTATACTGAAGTTCCAGCAAACTGTCAGGAAAATCGAGGCAGTACAGTCCTGTAGGCCCTCTTCAGGTGCTGGAAGGCTGGCCTAAGGTCTCCCCAGACCCTTCTCTTCTCCAGACTCAACAACCCCAACTCTCTCAGCTTGTCTTCACAGGAGAGGTGCTCCAGCCCTCTGATCATGTTTGTGGCCTTCCTCTGGACTTGCTCCAACAGCTCCACGTCCTTCTTTTGTTGAGGACTCCAGAACTGAACACAGTACTCCAGGTGGGGTCTCACAAAACGAGAGGGGGAAAATCCCCTCCCTCAACCTGTTGGTCATGCTGCTTTTGATGCAGCCTAGGATACCATTGTTTTTTTGAGCTACAAGTGCATGCTGCTGGCTCATGTTGAGCTTCTCATCAACAAACATCCCCAAGTCCTGTTCTCAATCCATTCTCCACCCAGCCTGTATTTGTGCATGGGATTGCCCTTATCCAGGTGCAGGACCTTGCACTTGGCCTTGTGGAACTTCATGTGGTTTGCACAGGCCCACCTCTCAAGACTGTCAAGGTCCCTCTGGATGGCATCCTTTCCCTCTAGCATGTCAACCACACCACACAGCTTGGTGTCATTGGCAAACTTGCTCAGGGTGCACTTGATCCCACCATCCATGTCACTGACAAAGATGTTAAACAGCACTGATCCAAATACCAACCCCTGAGGAACATCACTCATCACTGATCTCCACTTGGACATCGAGCTGCTGACCACAACTCTTTGAGTGTGGTCATCCAGCCAACTCCTTATCCACCAACTGGTCCATCCATGAAGTCCATGCCTCTCTAATTTAGAGACAAGGATGTTGTGCAGGACGGTGTCAAATGCTTTGCACAGGTCCAGATAG
>VZRW01009856.1:0-12313 GCA_013398125.1 Aegotheles bennettii | reverse complement strand
TATAATATATTCTTGTTATATAATATATTCTTGTTATATATATATGTTATTTATATATTCTTGAATAATATATTCTATATATGAATAATATATTCTTGGTTAATCCCTATTTCACATTGCTTCTCCTTTTAGTTCTGCATCTTCATCTAATTAACATTTCATATCTCTTAATTTCTTTCCTGGATTTGAGCAATTTAGTCTTATTAGCACTCCAAAAATCAGAGTGAAAACTTTGAGCAGATTGCTTAATTATGTGAATAGTTAATTTTCCATTACATAGAAATTTATACATAGTAAATGGTCTTTAACTTTTTAAATTTCATATGAAGATCACAGTATGAAAGAACTAAAAACCTTTTTAAAATAATTGTTCTTACACTGTTTTGAAATGAGTTATATGAAGCAGTTAAATATTGTATTTTAGTACTTGTTTTTATCAAAGCTTTACATAAAACTAGTAATACACTGCAGGTCCCTTAACACTGTATCTCTACATCTAATACACTCTGAAATCATAGCTGTGTATCAGTCTTAGCTTTAAAAGAGAGAATATATATAAGGATGTTCGAAGTCAATTCATAAACTTGGCAGTATATTTTTATATCCCTTGGGAAAAGCCTTGTCAAATGTCTAACCTAAATCTGTATAACAAATTACAGACAGTGTTTTGTCTTCTTCTTTTAGAGTTTTTGCTTGGTAGTTGACTGATTTTAATTTCACAAGGAGATTGTTGTAAGGTCCTGGGCATCCAGATGCAAGCTCTGTTCTTTCATCTTTCAGAAGTGCAATACATGAGTGCACTCAGTGGATAAGGAATTGGCTGGATGGTCACACTCAAAGAGTTATGATCAACAGCTCGATGTCCAAGTGGAGATAAGTGATGAGTGGCGTTCCTCAGGGGTCAGTGTTGGCACCAGTGCTTTTTAACATCTTTGTCAGCAACATGGATAGTGTGATCAAGTGCATCCTCAGCAAGTTTGCCAACAACACCAAGCTGTGAGGTGCAGTCCATATGCTGGAGGGAAGGGATGTCATCCAGAGGGACCCTGACAGGCTTTAGAGGTGGACTCATGCAAACAGCATGAAGTTCAACAAGGTCAAGTGCAAGGTCCTGCACATGGGCTGGGGCTATCCCAAGAACAAATGCAGGCTGAGTGGAGAATGGATTAAGAACAGTCCTGAGGAGAAGGACTCGGGGGTGTTGACTGATAGAAAGCTCAGCTTGAGCCAGCGATGTGCACTTGCAGCCCAGAAAGCCAACAAAAAGGTGCTGTTCAAAATCCAGCTGGAGTACAAATCACTGTATCTCCAGTTCATCCTCTCTTTTCCTGGGTTCTTCTACCTCGTTTTCTGTATAGTCTGTTCAGTTTTCTCTGAGGCAGATCCTGAATGAGAAGAGTTTACAGCTTGATATAATAATTAAGACAAATTGTGTGCATATTTCTTTTTAAAAAGGCACGATGATTCAGTAATGTCTTCAGAAGTCAGCTATGTGGTAAGGATAGCAATCTCTGAGGGAAGGGATTACACTGGAAGAAGGAAAAATCTCTTCCTCAGAGCAAGTCATCTCCACCAAGGAAACAAAACTGTGTTTTCCAACTTGATAATCTAGTATGAAGAGTTTGAGAAATATAATCTTCTATGAATTATTTATTTAATGAAGATGAAATCTGGAAAGACTGAATCACAGAATCACTTGAGTTGAAAGGGACCTTAAAGGTCATCTAGTCCAACGCCCCTGCCATAGGCAGTTGGATCAGGTTGCTCAGGCCTCATCTAACCTGGCCTTGAAAGTCTCCAGAGTCCACTACCTCTCTGGTCAACCTGTTCCAATGTTCTACCATCCTCATGGTGAAAAACTTCTTCCTTATGTCTGACCTAAATCTACCCTCCTTCAGTTTAAAACCACTAACCCTTGACCTATCACAACAGGCTCTGCTAAAAAGCCTGTCCCAGTCCTTCTTACAGACCCCCTTTTGGTACTGAAAGGTGGCAGTCAGGTCTCTTTGGAACCTTCTCTTCTTCAGGCTCAATAACCCCAACTGTCTCAGCCTTTCCTCATAGGACAGGCTGTTCCACATCTCTAATCATTTTCTCTGGTCTAGCTGGATGCAGTGAAATTATTTTTTAACAGATTCATTTAAAAAAAGATATTTTTTTAATTGAAGTTTTCATATTAACTTTTTAAAAGTGAAATATATATTATATATGGTTTTTTTAAATGTCTTTTTGCATTTTGAATTTTTTTAAAATAACAAAAAAATAATGCTTTTCTTTCTCATTATATAAGGAAAGTCTTATCTAGGGCAAATGCAATGCTTTGTTTGACCTTTGCTAGTTCTGTGAAAATTGACATAGATATGTTTCTAATCATCCCACTTTTTTCTCTTTTAAACTCAGTTAAAAAATTCAGTGCCACAACCAAAGAATCAGTTTCTTGTACAGCTCTGCTTAGGATTCTAAGTCCCATCGAATTTCAATGAGACTTTGTGTTTGATAGTGTCCTGCTGAAGTCAATGGGTGCAGGATGAATCCCTTTATCCCTCATACACTTTGTAAATGCATGACTCATACACCATGCAGCCAGGGAAGTGAGGCTATCAGCCAAAATTGTCAGGACTGAAGCCAACGTTGCTTTGTTGATCTGCTCCTAGGAAGAACCATAGAAGACTGCAAATCAGTCCTTGCCTTTTGCTGAAATGAAAAGCACTTCTTAATATTTCTAGATGCCTCAGTTCCAGACAAACATCCCCAAAATGCCGCAACATATTAATTTCCCAGACTATGTTTTATGACTGTAAAACTACTTCAGTGGAAGTTCTGCTTTATTTTTATTAGTATCTTTAGCAGCTAAAAAAATATTTCTCGTTCTCTATGTATATGGCAGCTGTGATATACATATTTATATGATGCTTTCATTGATTCCCCACTAGTTTAGAGATAACATTTAATAATTCTTGATAAATTAAACACACACACAAAATAATCACCTATCAATGTATTAGACTTGAAATTTAAGATAGTACTTGACAGAAACTAATTATACTGACAGGTGCTATTACGATGCTTTTTAAAATATTACTGAAAACAAGAGGAATTGCATCACAGATGTTCATCTACTTCAAGATAAATTAATCCTCTGCTTGTGCAGATAAAATATGTAGAGGACCTTGAAAAACAAAAAACTTGACAAAAACTATAATGCTGTAGATAATGATATTGTACATGTATTTATTGATTAAAAAACAGCAATAAAACATTATGAGATCAAATTTCTGTAATCAAAAAGAAGAATTTAACAAGAACATGGCCTGTTTGTACAAGGTTTGTTTCCATGTACTGTATTTCAGCAAAGCAACAAGGGAGAAACACTTCCCTATAATGACCATTTCCATTGCCATGGAGCATTTTCCTTGACTCTGTTATATCAAAAATGAGCATTTTAGTGACAGAGGAGTATTATGTTCAGTATTATGTTCAGCAGACTACTGGAGTGCAGAGGACAATGTGTATAATGGAACTTTCTGAAATTATTTCCGGTCCAGATATGTTCTCTTGTCTCTTCACACTTATGAACCACAAAAGGGAGGGCTTGAAGCCTGCTGGCAAGTCAGCAAGTTTTTTGCCCAGAGTCATAATTGCCAAATAATGAAAAGTTACATGGGCATCTTGTTCACGCATTTAGAATTACCTGTTTCTCATAGCTAATTGTTTATCCCTTCCAGCTCTATAAAGCTGCCAGATCACAAACTCCTGTAACCAAATACTTCATTAATCCCTTTAAGCCAACTAAAGACAGAAAATTAAATGGAAAATAAATAAAGAGGTTGGAGAAAATTAGTTTTCTTCTGCATTTTCTGTCCGATTTTATACTTGTGTCAGTGACACATACTAGAACACATGATCAGCATTTTACAGGTAGACAAGTGGGTGATGTCTTCAGGACATAACACTCTTAGTGCCAATCTTCTGCTCTGCCTTCACAGAATAAGAAAAGAAAGATTAAATAAATTCCTGCTTTTAAACTGGCAAAGACAGTACTTGGTTCTTTACAATCCTCTTCTCTTAGACCCACTGAATTACCCAAGGGGCCGACAGAAGGATCACCGTGCCTGACACTAGAGAATCAGCTAAAGACACTGCCTGACAAACCTCCCTTGGGGTAGGTAAATTAGTATTGTCAGTGCTTATCTACATTAATTTCCCCTGCTATTTGAAACCTTCTTTTTGAGTAAGGGATGTGTAGAAAAGTAGTTTTAAAGATGCTTCTGACAACCCGATTCCCATCAAAGAGATACTGAGAGAAACAAGAGCCATATGCAAGCCATAAGATGGTACAGCTTCAACCACATTTTATCATGAACCCCTGTGGCAGAGTGGGTGATTCTTTGTATGGGGACATTTTGACATTTGTTGTAGTGTCAAAATTCAAGGTTCTGTATTTTGGTTTAGAAACCAGCTGGAGAAAACTACAACATTAATCTATTACAGAATACAAAACCATACCAGTGCTAAGTAGTAGGTTTTGCACAGAGCTCTATCTTGCTAGTGGTTTGGTTTCAGAGGAAGATAAGAATAAAGGAATAATTTCTTTTTCTCTTATTCACTCTTCTGGGTTTCATGCAAGTGTGATTAAGACCTTTAAAATAATGCACAAAAAAGGGTTAAAAATGAGTTAACACTGGAAAAACAACTCTTACTAAATAGTAACACCATCTTCTGGTTGGCAAATTGGTTGTTGGAGAAGATTCTATTACATCTAATAGAAGATGTCTGATAGAAAGAAGAAATAAATGAATGTATCCCCAGCCAGTCTGATTTCTTTAGTATTTCTCACACCATAATAAATTACTCTGTTCAAATAAATGGGGATTGTGTGCATTGTCTTGTCTGCACTCCAAATTCACATGCACAGTTTTTTTTTTCTACTGCTCTTTCATTAGGATTTCCTGACAACAGAGAAAAACAAATCTTGGTCTAGAAGCTGAGTTATGTTAACACCTAAATAGTTTGCTTGTGGTAACACAGTATGTAAGGTGTACATTTTTTATTCTAATCACTTACATTACTTGTGCACTTTAGTCCAGTGCAATTTTAGAACTGTTAAGTAAAACCATGTCAGTCAGGCTTGTTCAGCTAGATATTAAACAGAACACATTTGAGAAAAGAAACAACAAAAAATAAACAAACAAAACCTTAAATTATTAGCATTAGCTTTTTTTATTTCCAGCTGTATCAAAGAATGCAAGTGAAGGCACTATTAAATGATAAGGTTTGTTTCTGAGTAACAGTTAGTTGTACTAAATACAAATATTACTTGACAGACGAATGTAATAGAAAAATTGTATCCTAATCTTCCACTGAAATCCATTTGTTTTGGGTTTTTTTAAGACATTTCCCTTATGTCTAGAGAACAATTACAAACATAAATATACTTGTTATAAATACCAGATCTACCTGATTTTCCAATGAAATATCTATTTTAAAACCAAAATAAAGTTATTATATCTAAACTACAGTTTATGAATAAAAAGTGGTCATGCAGGAGGAAGGAGCACTGACAGAGAATTCTACTGCTGTTTTTATCAAATATTCTAATGCTTTTCCAAGGTCAGTTTAGCTTGAGAACATCATACAGTTCTGATCATTAAACAGTATGCAGAAGGAAGCTATTTTCATAACAACTTGATGAATCTTCCTGCTTTTGAGAAACAGAATATTAGATGATGGTCTCCAGTAACTAAATCCAACCAAAAATTTATTTAAAGGGCATGTGTAAACTGATGTAAATTCAAAACATATTATCTTATGCCCTAGAGTCCTTGGTTTACTGATTGCTTAGATTCAGGTCTTGGTTGTCAGGCACTTTGTAATCTTCTTAGTTGCATACCCAAACTCTATGCATACCCAGAAACTGGTGGCAAAGGATATGTAGGACAGGAGTCTGGAGGTGTCTGTGCCTGGAGTTGCATGCCTTGTGTCCAGTATTTATGTGAAACTTAAAAAAACTCCAATGAAATCTATCCCAAGTCACCCTGTACAAAAATGAAATAGTAAATGTACTAAAAAAGAGAGAAATTAAAGAAAAATATAAACATTTGAAATAATGTAAGAAATATTTGAAAATTGTAATCAAACTCTTGATACATTTTTAAAAAATTTTTAAGACAATAAGGTTTATTTTAGGCTACCATACAAAGTATTTTACAAGAATTGCCTGAAGAGAAATAAAAGATTAAATTACATGACAGGTTTGCAACATGCCTAGATATAAAGAGAAGAAACAGAGCAGAAAAAAACCCGACAACCTCCCTCCACCTGACTTTGGAAAGACATCTTAATGGATTAAAAACTTGTGAAATGTAATTTAACAAGTCTGTATCATATAAAGGTAAAGCACTATGGACATAAAATCAGTAAATATTGTAACCCATTTGTTACTAAATGAAGATGGGAATAAATCATAGAATCATAGAATCATAGAATCATAGAATCAATCATAGAATCATAGAATGGCTTGGGTTGGAAGGGACCTTAAACACCATCTAGTTTCAACCACCCTGCCATAGGCAGGGACACCTCCCACTAGACCAAGTTGCTCAAAGCCCCATTCAACTTGGCCTTGAACACTTCCAGGGAGTGGACATCCACAACTTCTTTGGGTAACTGCTTCCAGTGTTTCACCACCCTTACAGGAAAGAATTTCTTCCTAATAGCCAATCTAAATCTACCCTCTTTCAGTTTGAAACCATTCACCAACACACACACACACCCATCACTACATGCCCTTGTAAATTCCCTCTCCAGCTTTCCTGTAGGCCCCGTTCAGGTACTGGAAGGCTGCTGGAAGGTCTCACTGGAGCCTTCTCTTCTCTAGGTTGAATAACTCCAACTCTCTCAGCCTGTCCTCACAGGATACATGCTTCAGCTCCATGAGCTTCTTGTGTTGGGGGATCCAGAACTGCACACAGTACTCCAGGTGGGATCTCACAAGAGCAGAGTAGAGGGCCTTCTGGTCATACTTCTTTTGATGCAGCCCAGGATACTGTTGACTTTCTGGACTGCAAGTGCACATTGCTGGCTCATGTTGATATTTTCATCAACCAACACCCCTAAGTCCTTTTCCTCAGGGCTGCTCTCAATCTATTATACACCCAGACTGTATTTGTGCTGGCTGCTCAGACAACTTCTCTATATTCCTTCCAGGCTACCTGTCCTTGCTTCCATACTCTGTAGTCTTCATGTTTGTGTTTGAGGTTGTCCATGAGCTCCTTGCTCATCCATGCAGGCCTCCTGGTGTTTTTGCCTGACCTTCATTTTGTTGGGATGCAGCACGCCTGAGCTTGGAGGAGGTGATCCTTGAATATTAACCAGATTTCATGGACCCCTTTGCCCTCCAGGGTTTTATCCCATGGTACTCTACCAAGCAGGTCCCCGAAGAGGGCAAAGTCAGCTCTCCTGAAGTTCAGGGTAGCGAGCTTGCTGTATGCCCTCCTTGCTGCCCTAAGGATCTTGAACTCCACCATCTCATGGTTGCTGTAGTCAAGGCTGCCCCTGAGCTTCACATTCCCCACCAGCCCCTCCTTATTGGTGAGAACAAGGTCCAGCATAACAATCCTCTTCATTGGCTCCACTATCACTTGGAGAAGGAAGTTATCATCAACATATTCCAGGAACCTCCTATGCTTTTCTGTGTTCTCCCTCCAACAGATATCGAGGTGGTTGAAGTCCCCATGAGGACCAGGGCTTGGGAAAGTGAGTCTACTCCTACCTGTCTATAAAGGGTCCACTCGGTCTTCAGGTTCATGTGGCCCGTAACAGACCCCCATTGTAGTGTCCTCTGTCCCTGCCCTCCCTTTAATTCTAAATACATTAGAGAAAAACAAAACTTTAAGAAGAGCATTGTAACACGAAATTATAGCCTTTCCTTTGAGTTGGGAAGAAAGAGATATACAATATATTTTCCTTATCTGAGCCCCATCTGTGTTAGGAGACATGGAAAAAACAGAAATGAGCCATATGAAACTGCTCTTTCAGGCAGTCCATATGTCTGTGTAATGTCTTACATTTTAATTATTTACAGTGGAGTAATGATATCTGATTGCTAGCCAACTGGCATAAAGATACACTACTCTATCACTTTATTGAAAGCCAGTAGACAAAGCAAAGTCTCAAGTATTTTCAATGTCTAAAGACAGAATACTTAAGAGTCTATTAACTGTCAAAAGTTTCAATCACATTCTCTGTTCCAAATAGCATCACAGGTTAAACCCATTTAAAAACCCCTTTCCCTTCCTTCCTTCCTTCCTTCCTTCCTTCCTTCCTTCCTTCCTTCCTTCCTTCCTTCCTTCCTTCCTTCCTTCCTGTCTCCCTCCCTCCCTGAGACCAAGCAGCACTAGCGAATTCATTCTGACACTGCATTGAGCTTGTACTTCCAATAACAGACTTGCTTTGGAGAAACAAAGTTTCACAGCAAAGCTGAGGAGTGCCCTAATCATTGAACAGCATGGTCAACTTGGGACCCGAGGTTTGATACACATATATTTAGCAGCACACAGTTCCTATTGTACTGCTAGTTAAAGGGCTGGGCATCACATGAGGGGCACCTGAGGATAGCTTTGAGGACATAAGGAAAGGACAGTCCTTCACGTAGGTGAGTGAACTGATTCCTATGGATAAAATCCTACCAATATTGAAGGAAGTGACTTGTATTAGTCAAAAGGTCAACAGAGCCCTTAATGATGAGAAAGCACTCTTCTAAGAAGAAAGCTATTATTTAACAGAATCAATTAGCATAATGCTGTTTAATTATGAGTGCACAATATGTTGCTTCAACTTAGTGCAGCTACGAACCAAAAAAAGAACAGCAGTACAGCAAGACACTTTAGTTGAATATCCACGTGCTTGCAAGTAAATCATAGTATCTCTTAATAAACTATTTTCATTTTAGTAATATAGCAGAACAAAAATTGTCATAAATATTTAAGAACTTATCTGATACACTAATCAATCCATGCTATTTTAAACAGATTGAAAGGGCATACTCTTTTCTAGAAGTACTTAAGCAATTTATGGTGGTATGTAATTGTGCTTCCTCTTGGTGTTGCAACTCTGATGAACTGAATTAGTGAATTAGTGCTCCAAGGGGAAATAAGCACCTTTGAAACAACTTGAGAAGAACTGAATAAATTCTAGCTTTAGTTATGTTAATGAGACTTTGAGAGGACAGTGCAGCTAGGAATCACAAAGATCCTACAACAATGCTGGTTTGCAGTAGCTAGTTGGAAATCCCTTTCATAACTCTCAAAGGCCTGGCATCATTTTCTTATGGTTAACAGACTGCCAAGACCCATCATTTTGTTTCAAAGGCAGAGTATGGTTTGCCTCATGGCAACAAGGGACATGATTTTATCTGGGATGGAAAAAAACACAAAACAAAGCAATAAAAAAAAAAAATATAGCAATTCTCACAGTTATCTGGAACATGATAGTTTTTTCCTGATCATGTGGCAAAACAAAATATTTTACCAGGGAAGCCTATTGTCCATTAGCCTGTCTGTATAAGTTAAGTTCATAAGATATGTTTTCTGCTATGAAAAACTCCATTTGCCACTTGTTACAGTAATTCTCCTTTGTACTTCTTCTATTTCGAGTTTTGTTTTCTTTAATATGTCTCCTTGGATTTGTGCACAGAATGGTATTAACAGGTGAAGTCCTGACAGTAGCAGTTACATTTAAATCTCCCATTCACTATTACATATGTCCTGAGTTTCATAAGATTTTCCCACTCCACCCCCAGTGCCCAGTATAGGGCATTCATATAGCGTAATCCGTAGTTCTGTCTCCATTTCCATCTTGTCTTGTATTTTGGGAGTACTTTCACTGCAACACCCATCACCAACAACTGAATGAAGTAACCAGCCTTAGGATCCAGAGGAGCACAAAAAGTGAGAACACAAACACCAGAAAAAGAGGTAAAAACTAAACGTACATAAAAATTTTAATTGCATTATTATTTTTGTGGTTTTGTTTGTTTTTTTTAATAAGTTAGATATAGACTAATAATTGTTCCTAAATTACAGTATTTCAATTACAATAACAATAAACCCTTGACTTTAGATAGTTACAGGGTGTGTTTCTTTGCCCATAAACAAGATTTTTAGCTCTGCTTACATATCTTTTGGGCTCTCAGCTATGAAATATGCTGCAGTAAAATATATGTTTACATTAGGTGCGAGCAGGTCTATGACATGCTCAGGATGATAGTAGAGCTGAAAGAGGAGGTGGAAAGCCTGAGAAGCGTTAGGGCTTCTGAGGAGGAGACTGACTGGTGGAGTCACTCCCTATCAGCCCTGAGGCAGCCAGACCAGCCGGATGCACTTCAGTCAGCCAAGGGTCCCCTGCCCCCTCCCCAACAGGTAGGAGGGGATCTCAGAGATGGGGGGGAATGGAGGCAGGTCCCTGCTCAGAGTTTCATGTGAGTCCCCTTCCCACCTTCCCCCCCTCCCTGTATCTCTCTAAGGAACAGGTATGCGGCTCTGGAAAACCGAGGGTCGTGGAAATGGAAATGATGATGGTGATGAAGGAGCACCCAGGAGGGTGCCCACAGGGGTTCTGCCAAGCAGACAAAATACCAAATATATCACCACAAGCTCTGAAAGGAAAAAGAGATGGGTAATTGTTGTTGGTGACTCCCTTCTGAAGGGAACAGAGGGCCTAATATGCAGGCTGGACCCATCCCACAGGGAAGTCTGCTGCTTCCCTGGGGCCAGGGTAAGGGATGTAGCCAAGAGACTCCCAGATCTGGTATGGCCATCTGATTATTACCCTTTGTTAATAATCCAGGTTGGTAGGGATGAGATAGAAGGAAGAAGCCCTAAGGCAAACAAAAGGGACTTCAGGGCACTGGGACAGTTGGTTAAAGGTGTAGTGCACAAGTTTTGTTCTCTATTCATCTGGTATTAGAGGAAAAGACTGAAAGGAGTAGGATAACTCAGGTGATGGATGCATGGCTCAGGGGCTGGTGCCACAAGTGGAAATATTGGGTCTGTGATCATGGGGTGGCTTACACAACACCAGGCCTGCTAACGTCAGATGGGATTCACCTGACTCAGAGGGGGAAAAGGATCATGGCCCAGGAGCTGGCAGGGCTTATTGAGAGGTCTTTAAACAAGGTCTGGAGGGGGAAGGGGACAAAGCCAGGCTGGCCAGCATTGAGCCCAGGGGTGGCATCCCTGTGTCGGGGGTAAAATTGTTAACCTAGCTGAAGTGCATGTACACCCGTGCATGCAGCATGGGTAATAAACAGGAGGAGCTGGAAGCCATTGTGCAGCAGGAAAGTTATAATGTAGTTGCCATCATGGAAACGTGGTGGGATGACTCTCATGAATGGAGTGCTGCAGTGAATGGCTACAAGCTCTTTAGGAGAGACGGGCAAAACAGGAGAGGTGGTGGGGTAGCCCTGTGTGTTAGAGAGTGTTTTGATTGTATTGAGAAGGGAGATGATGGTAACGATAAAGCTGAATGCCTATGGGTAAAGATCAGGGGGCAGGTTAGCAGAATGTATGTTGTGATGTGAGTCTGTTACGGACCACCCAACCAGAATGAGCAGTCAGATGAGACATTCTACAAGCAACAGGCAGAAGTCTCACAGTGGTCAGCCCTTGTACTTGTGGGGGATTTCAACTTGCCAGACGTCTGCTGGAAATATAACACAGCAGGGAGAAAACAGTCTAGAAAGTTTCTAGAGTGTGTAGAAGACAACTTTCTAATGCAACTGGTGAGTGAACCCACTAGAGGAGATGCCCTGCTAGACCTGCTATTTGTGAACAGAGAAGGGCTAATGGAGGATGTGGTTGGTCTTGGGCAAAGTGACCATGAAATGATTGAGTTTTCAATACTGGGTGAGGTAAGGAAGGGCACTAGCAGAACGGCCACCTTGGACTTCAGGCGGGCAGATTTTGGCCTATTTAGAGGCTTGATCGACAGAGTCCCTTGGGACTTAGTTGTAAAGGGAAAAGCAGCCCAGAAAGGCTGGATGTGACTTAAGAAGGAATCCTTAAATATTCAGGAAGGGGCCGTCCCCATGTTTAGGAAGACAAGCCTCTGGGGAAAAAGACTGGCCTGGATAAACAGAGATATTAAGGTGGAAATTAAGAAAAAAAAGAGAATGTATCATCTCTGGAAGGAGGGCCAGGTGTCTTGGGAGGACTATAAGGATGCTGAGAGGTCATGCAAAGAGAAAATCAGAAGGGCCAAAGCCTGGCTGAAACTTGATTTGGCCTGTACATTAAAAGACAATTTAAAAAGTTTC
>VZRW01009855.1:28802-48003 GCA_013398125.1 Aegotheles bennettii | reverse complement strand
CACCTTCTTAAAGGAACACCCCTGAATTCTTTTGAAATGCCTTGCTTGTGTTTTCCTACTGGCTTCTACTACCTCAGGAGCCCCTGGCTCATCACCGTAAGACTTCCAGCATGGTCCACTCTGGCCAGCACATCTCAGCGAAATGGTCTGAGTGCCCTTGCCAGCACCCCCTCCCTCCAAACCTGTCATGTCATCCCATGGCTTGTCATGGGCAAGCCTGATAACATCCTTTTCCCCCATCATGCCTTTTTTAAAGCCCTGTCAATAAGCCCTGCCAGCTCATGAGCAATGACTCTCTTCCCCCTTTGAGAAAGTGGATCTCATCTGACACCAACAAGCATGGTGCCATGTAGATCATCCCATTGTCAAAGAACCCAAATTTTCATGTATGATTCTGCCTCTTTTTTCAGTGAAAGCCAAGAGCCCCATAATCAGTAATGAATTTTTTTAGCACAGCAATACTAATGAGGCAAATTAGGCCACAGAATCAAGAACACAGATGTTTAGAATGGACGTAGCCCTTCCGAATACCCTTTTCCCCTTCCACAGATACAAGACTGTCTTGCCAAGCTGGGTTGGAAAAGCACCTACAAAACAAAACTGGGAGGCTTTCCCCTCTCACCTCTTGTATTATCATTTGGTGTTTATCTGTGCAATGGAAAGGTACAGTGTTTACATAGAATCAGTGCTGCAAAAATTCAAACCAGAAAGAAGTTATATTTTTCTTTTAACTGGAAGGGCAATTAACCACCAGAGAAACTTACTTACCGTTTTGGTAGATTCGTTAACACAAGGAATGTTTAAGTCAAAATACTTTAACAGTTTGATTCTGGTTCAAACAATTAATGCAGGGAAGTCTTATGACTTCTGTTATAAGGGAGGTCAGATGAGATGTTCACAATGGTCCCTTCTGGCTTCATAATCTATGAAGCTATGAACCTACATAAACCTCTTTCAAGAAATAAAGATGATGGTAACTCTAAATACTCAATAACATGAAATTGCTGGAGGAACTATTTAAGGTGGTTAATGATGGTATTATAGGGAATAATGTCCTCAAACTGAAAAGACTAAGGTAGAATATTTAAGAAAGACAGTATTTTCTAGAAGTGAGGTCAATTGCACAGTGATGTAATTTGCAAAATTGAGCTCTATAAAAAGGGCTGTGCAAGAACGGAGTGAATAAAGCATGTGATTAGTCTATGAAACAAATCTGTCCTAAAGCTGGGTAATTCAAAACTAAGTTGTTCAGAAAGTCTGGCATTGTGCCTTATTTGGTGATTTTACAAAACAGGTGAGCTTTCTTTTTAATTATATTTAGAATTGATGTAAAAATTATTTACAAGCCAATGTTTTCTCATCTAAACAGAAACTTCAGACAGGAATTATTCCACCTGACATACAGTAGATCCTACCGGGAAATGGGTAGTCCATGAAAAAGAGGTTTCCCTCAGGTTTTATGCATACCTGAGGTGTTTTGTCAGGGCTTTGCACACATTCTGTGTCTAAAGAAGCCTCATTACTGACCTGTGCAGAGACAAGGGAGGTGGAGGAGGATGACAACATTTGCATTAATTGCACAACTATCTGTTGTTCCAGGGGCCATTCAAGCATATAATAACTTAAGGTGAGTTTCAGTGAGTTGGAAGCTCTTGTTTTTTGTAATGTTTTGGCAAGCTGATTTCTTATTATAACACAGTTGGTATGTCTTTTTAAAGTCTTGACAGAAAACTGTAGGTTGCCACATAGCTTTTGTCTTGTTAGCAATACATTTACAACATTACATTAGTGAAGGCAAGAAGTTGACTGATACAACGGATTTTGGAATGTTGAAGTTCTTGATAGAGATCAGACAACACAGTTCAGATGTGAATCAATCTGCAAAATCCAAAAAAACATGAGGATAGCTAGGGACTGATTTGGTCTATTAGTTAGAGATGATGGCAACTAGAAAGTTCATCTCAGTTTTCATATTCACATTTCTCTGAGTCTGGAGTATCTCATGGTCTTGATCAACAAAATTTACCATGCCCTCAAGCTATCCTTCAGTAAATTCTGTGGCATTAGGCTGAGATCTGCACCCTCTTTATTCCTTCCAATTGCTTATCAAAGGAAACTTTTCCCAAGTTACCCAGAGGTTTGAATTTGTGTGTGTCTGTATTTCCATTTCAGAAATATCCCAGGTGTTAAATTAAGTCTGCTACATTTACAGCTCAAGAATTCATACAAATTGGTGGAATAAAGCAGAGAAATTTAGCCAAGAAAGAGATTCTGTTCTAAGATTATATTGAATTATGGTAGAACACCTGGGAAGATAATGGTGTCTAAGAACTTTAGTATGATGTAGACTAGCTTCATATGCAACATCACTAGAAAGGCAATTGTCCCTTTCTTACTGCTTTAAATACCTAGAAAAATCAGTCCATTTCAAAGTCTGAATCAAGGCATGCACTTTTTAAATCTTGAGCCCAAAAAGTCTATTACATTTTGGACACTTTAACTCAGTGTATTTCAACACTAAGTTGGTAAACGCAGTCCCTGTTTCAGATGCTGGAACTCTTGTATACCATTCATTCTGTTTTTTGTGTTGGGCCATGAAGGTAAAAATAAGACGTTAGGGAAGCCTGTATGCTATTCTTTTTTTTTTTTTGTATGTGCCATAGACCAGCCCATACTGTAATAGCGCTACAACAAAATCTTTTTTGCCCTATGTAGGCACATCTATTTTTCAGATTGGATTTGCAGGTTTTGGTCTGGTTTAGTCTTTGATATCTGCTATACACAATCAAGCATGCAAAGCAAAGGATCACTGCCATGTTTATATCACTATTATTAACAGTATGAAATGGATCTTCCATCACACAATTTTCCACAGCAGTTAAAATCTGCAAAATTATATTTCTAAGATCTAAAATTAGTTGATTATAATTTACATACTATTAGTAAAGGAAAAAGAAGATATTCATTACCAAATATAAAATTAAATTATCATTAAGCTAATTAACCAGTTTCTTGTTCTCATTGAGTTTATTGTTGTATTTGTGCAAATTAGCAAAGAATTTAATTTGTGCAGAAATAAGTAATTTCTTTTGTTGTTGTTTTTGTCATTGTGATAATGCATTCACATGTTGTGTCAGTAAAAAGACTATAATGACATTTACTTTAAGCTTTGCTAGAAAACTGTAGTACCTGGGAGCTCCAATAGATCAAGGATCCGTAGTATCGATTAAACCAATACTCATGGCTATCTATTGTAACCAACACATGGACAAGATTTGCTATATGTTCTCATGTACTTGAGGCCCAGCAGCTCTTATTGCTGAGTTCTTTTGCAAAATAGAAAATATACGCCTCATGTTTCAATTATGGGAGTACTGGCAAAGTAAAAATATATGTATATAAGCCTAAATGTTATGCTATCTTATGTGCAATTATTCTGGTACATCTGGATCCTACCTGTGTTATTTCTAGAGTACTGAGAAGTGTTTTGGTTCTAAAAATTCAACTGTCATTTCAAAACAAGTGGCTAAAATCTAAAAAGTGACTTTGATTTTGCAGTGGTGAGTTGCAGTGCCCAAATTTTGGATGTCTTGATGGTGAAACTCATAGTCTTGTTTGTGGATCACTGAGGCTGAGATTTGTCACACTTGTCTTTAACCAAATAGACCATTCATTTATATCTGAGGCTCCCTTATTAAAAAAAAAAAAAAAACAGAAAAAAAAAAAGAACAGGATCTAGTATATGAACTCTAATATATTTTTAATGACTGCATTATAATGAGAAGAATCACCCTTAAAATGGACTATTTCCCCCCCAGGATTACAGAGGATTATTAGGATGATGAGCTTTGATGAAGACATCTGCACAGTAGACATCTGCATTTGAGCAAAGAAAATACACTCTTAGTGTTGATACATAATGCATAGAAATAGCACAACAGTTCCTGTGTCATTCCCCTGGCAGGACAAAGACTATAGAGAAAAGCAGTGAAAAAAAACAGAGCTCCTTGAGTTTGTTTTAGTAATGGAAGGGAATTTACTTTACTTATCTGATTACAAGAGAGAGGATAAGTTATCTAATTGTTGAAACTGTAGTTAAGGAGTCTTTCATGCTTCTCTATTTTTCAGTCAGCATCAGCTGTCTTTTCTCTATTTCTATTATTAATTATTAATAATTATTTTAGTTTTATCTTGTGTTCTGGCAGATTCCTGTTTTAAACACAGCAGATTCTTCCTCTGCCTGAATAGTTGCTGTGTAAAAATATTCAAACTCTATATCCTAATGATTTCATTAAAACTCTCAACCCTGTCTGAGCTCCTCCAGGGTTATTTTCTTTGTATACAATGGCTGCAATTATAGTTCCTCCCCATTCCTGAGGTGTGAAGAAGGTAAAGAGGAGAAGTTGAATAAGAAACTAACTAACTAAATAAATATTACACACACACAAGAGCTGGATCGTATAAGCTACAATAATTCATAAACAGGAGAGGAAAGGGATAAAAAACAACAGCAACAAAACACAATTCCCCAAACAGTTGGCACATAAAACAGCCCAGAGGCAATCTCTCTTGTAGCACACCAGCCAGATACATAGGTATTTATGAGCAAAGCAATTCAGTTTACTTTCTATAATCCTCCTGATTCTTCCCCACCCACTGACAAAAAACTGTGGTGTTTATCACAGAAAAGCTGGTACTTTGCTTTGTCACTCATAAAGCCCTTGAGTAAGTGTGGCCTTAAAAGAAACCCAGGTATGCATCCTTTTGATAATTCGTTAGGATGAGGTAACAAAGGAGATGAGATGAAACAAGCAAGGACTAAAAGAGCTGTCAGAACAAAGCAAGAGTAGGCTTCACCAGACTGGGAGAGGAGAGGAGACTCGAGGAGAGGAGATTCGAGGAGTGGAGAGGAGAGGAGTTGTATTCAAGTGGTTTTTATTTTTTCTTTAAGAACTTTCCTAATGATACCTGTCAGTCTTGTACTCCTGCAGATTCACTTTTTCATGATAAATAGAATAATTACAAATGTAATTGTTCTTTGACCTAAATCTCAAGAAAATAAGTAGCTAGGTCAGTACTGAGGTTGTGGTTAAGACAATAAAGAATCTTTTTAGCCAGCTAATACAGGTCACAAAGTTTTGTTTAACCCTGTATTTTTATTGGTTCAGCCTTGACTGTTCTAATGCTGTGAAGATAAAATAAAGATATAAAAAATAAGGTATTCACTTGAGATAACTGCAAAACTCCTAGTAATATGCAAGATGCATAAAACTGGGAAAGAATATTTGCTATGCTCCTACATGTGAATAATTTACCATCTTCTACAAAGCTGGGATATTTCTTGACAAAGGAACACAAAAGTTAAAGCAAAACATTAGAAGTTATCTGTAATATCTCTGCTTGGGGTTGTAGTTCCATGAGAATATATTTCATTCAAGGACACTGAAAAATTGTAAGTCTTGCAGTAAGTGGTGGGTGAATTCCTTGGTCTATGTTAGAAAAGATGATTGTTTCTGCTGTTAAGATTGATTAATTAATAAATTGAAGATATATTTTTTTCTTGATCACACGTACAAGGAAGAACTGGAATAAAATTGGCTATGAAGAAGGGGATATTTGTTGAACTAAAGCTTTTAATATTTCAATTTCTTATTTACTGTTGTTTACCCTACATTTAAAAAAAAATAATCAAAAAATGTGGTAATTTAAATATCTTTTTTAAATGTGTAGTCTAATAGCTGTGGTCCATTTATGTAAAGTCCTGTGTTTTACATAATATATTGGATAAAATAAAATAAAATATCTATTAAAAATGTCAGTGAAGAAAGTACAATCTGGAGATTAAAATTAAATTGATGAGGAAGTAAATTCAGTCTGAATTGTTCCTAATCTCCAAGAAACCACTGTTAATACTTCATTGTTTTGTCTTACTTTTCCTTTCTTCTCACCTGGACAGATAGGAGATCAGTATTGACACCTGTATACGCACTGCCAACAAAAGAAAAATATCATATAAATGCAATATTCCTGAAGGTCTGTAGATACTCAGACTTCTGAATGGGAAATGCTCAGGGAAGCACCCTGAGACAGCTAAACTGCCAGCTACAATGTCTCTGTGGGTAGATTAATTATCTCTTCTTGATTGGAAATAATATAAACTTACAATGTAAGTTCAGCCTTTAAAAGTTAAACCTAATCAATTCTTGGAAAGAAATGTTACGGGTATCCAGCATGAGAACTATACTACCTACTTGTCGATAACCATAACATGAACTTTTATATCTGAGCTAGTTTTCTTGTCTCCTTTATAGCATGAGAGAACTGCTGCCCCTAGAGAATGATTTCCTGATTATCGTGCTTTGGCAGATGCACAAATACATTAAATTAATCATCCCCTGGTGATCCCATATCATACTGTTCAATAACGGGATATCACAGAATCACAAAATCACTTGATTCATAAGGAACCTTATAGGTCATCTAGTCCAAGTCCCCTGTCATGGGCAAGGATATCCCCTCCTAGATCAGGTTGCTCAGGACCCCATCCAACCTGGCCTTGAATGTCTCCAGGGATGGAGAATACACCACCTCTCTGAGCAACCTGTTTCAGTGTTTTACCACCCTCAAGGTGAATAACTTCTCCCTTATGTTTAACTTAAATCTATCCTCCTTCAGTTTAAAACCATTACCCCTTGTCCTATTATAACAGGGTCCGCTAAAAACCCTGTCCCTATCTTTCTTACAGGCTCCCTTTAGGGATATTTTAAGGACCTAGTCTAGAAATAAGTGAAGCCTCCTCTAAAAGTTCTTACTCTTTAGTACTGACTGAGAAGGGAACATGGATACCTCCATGGCAGAAATATGGCATACAATTTATAGCCATTCAGGACACTCACTACTCAGTACTTCACCTGGTCTTCAGTAGTCTCTCTCTGAGGGCATGAGTCTCCCTTGGTATCAGGAAAGGATAAATCTGGACTTCAGACCCCCAACAGGATGGATGCTGGTGTCCTGCAGTCCAGAATGGGAGTAAAGAAAGATCAAGCCTACACTCCTGTCAATATTTCTTAATGATGTTGTCTCTTTTTCTAACTTTACTGACCGTGGTTATCATCTATTCAGTGGATAACTACTGTTACTCACTTTCTGTGAAGTTTCATTCTTTCCATTTGTAGTATACATGAGGGTAAGTAGCATGTGAGAGCATCTGGTTTGTTAAGATACTTTGTTCAGGGCTATTCCATATAAAAGACATAACAGCTAACAAAAAAGTGATAAATTAAACACACAGACACACAGAAGTAACAAATAGCAGATAATAAAGACAATAACGAAGACCAGAGCTTTTCAGTCACTGGCTGATGGACCACTAGTGAAACCACTCAGACATAGCTTTGGAGAGGGTCAACCTGAAAAGAAGGACTGAAGAATGACATATGTATTATGAGGTATCAGAAGGGACTTGTGAAACTGTGCAAAACTTGTCGTGGGATGATTAGTGAAAGTGTTAAAGGGGTCAAATGTGGGGTAAGGGGGATCTGAGTATGGATGTTTGAAGAACAAGTGCGGGAAAACAGAAAGGAGGACAGACAAAAGGGGCAGTCAGATGCAAGCAAGTTTCTGGGCTGTGTGTTTGTCTGATGGAGCCCTGTGCCTGATTGCAGCAGACTGACCCACCTCCTTATTAATTCCTTATCTTGCCTATTTTCTCCTGTGCAATTTTATTCTCTGTCCTACATATGAGTGCTGAAAGAGTTAAGTGCCAGAGACTGGCAAAGAGGCTGAGAGTCATGATGCCCATAGATCTAGGTATCAGCATCCAGAGAGAGCAGAGTGCAAGAGAGGTTTGTGTTCCAGAGACTGGGACCACACATGGGTCGTAGGTCTATATGTCAGCAGCTGTGTATGTGTATGTGTATGTGTATGTGTATGTGTATGTGTATGTGTATGTGTATGTGTATGTGTATGTCAGAGTGTATGTGTATGTGTATGTGTATGTATGAGGTCTAAAGACAGCAACTAGAAAGACATAGGTTTATTTGTTTTTCCCCAGTTAATCCTGCTTGCATGTGTGTGTATGTATAACCCTCTAGCTAATTTCAAACTGAACTAGCTGGTGAGTAGGAGGATACCTTCATCTGCAAAGACACAGTTTAAGCCAATGATGCGTAGTGGTCCAGGGTATGATCATGGATATTAAGTAGACTAAGAGCTGGCGCTAATACTCAGGACATCCCTGACTGTGAGGATGCTTTTGAGATAATTGAGTAATTGCATTCATCTGTTTGTTATCTGATATCAAGCTGGACTAGCCAACAAGTAGATGGAAACCTGCATCCTGGATGGACCTATGCATCAGACCTAGAGGCCACTCTGATATTTGAGGGTCTGTGAATATGAGAGTGTGAAATAAAAATCTGAGAGCATATGTGAGCTTCAATCCTGATCAGCTGGGGAAAAGAAACAGGCCATAACCTATGTTTTATGTGAATATTGTTGGGGTGTGTGTGGGTACTGCTAAAAGCAGTGCTGTGCCTGTGGCAGTCTGTGTGGCCAGCCCTTATACCTGTATTCCCTGTGAGTGCATGTGTGTGTCTGTGGGATACACCCTCAGCCTTGTTGCTGCTCTGTCCCTGTTTCACGGGAAGAAAAACAGGCCAGACATAATTCACAGGCCATTAGTAACCCTGTGTCTGCTGGGATCTTAAGCCAGGGAAGGTGACCCAAACTGACTAACAGGTGTATCACACATCACTTAACTCATGCTCATTATGAAAGGAGGAAGTTTGTTGAGGGCAGAGAATTTGTCTTTCTGGGGCTTCTTGCTATTAGCCTCCTGCTCCTTCTGGTGCTCTTGAAAGAAAGGCTGAATATAAACTTGTATACTTAAGACTGTTTGTTTTTTGGTTTATTTCAGTAAATCTGTTTTCATTTCAACCCATGGGCTACTCTTTTTTTTTTTTTTTTCCTGATTCCCTTTCTTTTCTGGGGAAGGGACATCGGGTGATAGAGCAACTGATACAGCTTAACCCCAGCTATGGGCTAAACAGACATGGTCAAACCTACAAAGGGAAACAGCAGCAGTTGCATCTATTGGATGGAAAGGGAGAGACTTCCAGGTTGGGAATGTGCAGTGCATGGGGATAAAACAGTGAGGAAGTTCTCCCCAAAACAAGCCTTATGAAGACTGGCTGAGGGAACTGGGGTTCTTTAGCCTGGGGAGGAGAAGACTGAGAGGAGACCTTATTGCCCTCNTGGAATGGGCTGTCCAGGGAAGTGGTAGAGTCCCCGTCCCTGGGGGTGCTCAAAAACTGGGTTGATGAGGCACTTGAGGCCATGGTCTGATGGTCTAATGATTAGGAATATGATGGGATAAAGGTTGGACTTGATGACCCTGGAGGTCCCTTCCAACCATAATGATTTTATGATTCTATGATTCTATAAGTTCATTGACAATAGTAGAAAGACTCCTATAAATATAAAAAAATATAATTACCTTTCTTCTCTCTCTGTAGACTAAGAAGGACAAATCTGCTGCAAAATAAAACAACTTCAACAGGAATCAGGAAACACCCATTTCGTTAACACTTTTTCTTTTTCCTTTCACCTCCATTTTTGGGCAGCCTAAAGATGGATGCTTGAAAACTAATCAATCCACACTATTTTAAATGTTTGCATTTTTTAAAAAAGTGTTTATATTTGCGTTTTGGGAGAAAAAAAATCTTTGTTTTGACAAAATTGAATGTTAAAATATCTCTCTCTAGACCAAGTTAGATCTAAACAGGCTCAAAAGTTTCCCAGATGCAATCAGAAGGACTTTGATATAAAATAAGTAACTAAAAGCTTAATGGATACAAACCAAAAATTTTCCAGTCCTCTGGTTTGGACTTGTGATATCTAAATCCTACCATGATGACAATTTAGGAAACAAAAGTCACCTTGAGAGTAATCTTTGAGTCTAATCCTTGGTCTAATTCTTGCTTACAACCCTTATCCAGGTTCTTCAAGTGCTCATTATCAACAGGCTCAGGAAAGGAAGTAAGAAGTGACTCACACAATTTGTGCAAAACTTTTGGTTTGCATGAAGTAGTATTGGATAGATGCAATATTTAAGCCTGAGGAGCATTATGGAAAACAGCACAGACTTGCTATATCTGCTATACATTTGGAAAGCAATTGTAATTCTGAGAAGGCTCAAGCAGCAGACATTTCTCAGGGAAGTTTATTGTCTTTTCTCTATGCCGATTGTTTGATGAATATAAAGAACACATCATTTTTTACGGTGGTGAATATAGTGTCCATGCAGCCTTTTCACTGTAATGACAAAGAGAGTGTTTTTGTTGAATACCTTTTTAACTGATCTGTTTTATCCAAGGGGATAGTGCATGTATACAGCTGAGCCTTGCCACTTCCTTTGTAACCTCTCTCTCATTTCTACCTTTTTATCCTGTACTGAGAGTAGCTTAAAGAAAAGCAGAGATCACTCCAGATTTCACAAATCAGTATTTCACTTAACAATAAAGTCATGGATCAAAAACATAGTTGTATCCCCAGAAAGGAAATCAAGGCTTTATCCTTCTCCCATTGGAATTATATTCAGATAAAAATATGAGTCACACTCCTGACCCAGGTTTTGGAGATACAAGCTACTTCCATCAAGTAAGTCGCTTTCCTTTGATTATACAATGAACTTGTACCTAAAGCATCTTCTGACATGAGACTGTCATAGCCTAGTTCCCAGCTTGCACACCTGCCTTGGGAAGGGGGCCTGAACAGAAGGTTTATTTGGGTCTTTACAAGTCTGAAAAAGAAGGGAGCACTGAGAAAATTATGGGAATTAAGTGTATTGTCTAAAAGTGTCCGTTTTAAATTCATGCACCTTTCATTACACCTATTTGCAGTTCTGGAACTGTTAGATCTTCACTGACAATTCTGTGGCTAAATTCTAAACAAAATCTATTCTTACCAGAGATGTTTTTCTAATACACGTAAGTCACATTCTTGTTCTCAGTGTTATGAGACTTTCAAGAACTTTTTTTTGTTTTCAAAACAAAATGGTTTTTGCAGCTTCTCCCTCTTTACTGTGAACTGAACCACTCAAGTTCACATCAAATTAACTCTGAGACTAGAAAGTGAGAGATTTTGTGCTGGTTTGCTTTGCTATCTCTCAATTTCAAAGTCTGGTTTAGTTAAGCATTAGGTTTTAGTGTCCTTTGATTAAAAAACTGGCACAAACATTCAGATTTGGACATATTTGGAGTTTATTGCCTTGTTTTTCTAAGTCAGGTTTTTCTGAAAAAAATCCAATCTATCTTGCCTGTATAACCAAGTAGACAGAAACACAACATTGGCTACCTATCCCTCCTCTTTCAAAACTACAGTGCAAAGCAAGGAGTTATAATGTGACCTTCATGAAATAGGCAAAAGAAAATTTAGATTTTTCATCTGAACTGCAGCCACATTTCTTAACACTGAGCAGTTCACTGTCTCAATTTAAGGCAGAGAAAAAAGTAATGCTTAAGTTGAAGAAATCATAAGTAAATTCATGTTATGAGACCTGTTAGCAACTTTCATCTCACGCACTTCCAGGGATAAGAAAGGTACCATACATGTGTTACCAACTCAAATTATTTTCAAGATTTCACTTCAGCTGTTGGGTGATCTGGTTTTCCACACTGTGGAAAGATTTCACCATAAAATTTCAATAAAAACCTAACCAGAAAGCTTTGATTTGCAATCTCCCACCAAAGTTAACTCCTCCTAAAGTTTTTATTTATTTGTTTATTTGAATCTGTGTGTTGGTGTGTCCTCTATTTCTGTTGTATCTGGGTCTTCATGTAGGGCTACTTCTGAATAAGGATGAACACAACAATCATTCAAGAAACTAAGAGAACTCCAACATCGCTGATACATGAATCTTCTATCAAGACTCACAAGGTAAAGTCATCTCTGCAAATGTTCATAAATATGTAGCTCTTTGAATCATCATTATGTTGCTTTGATAGAAATCTCTGATTAGATCCAAGGAGTGTCTAAATGATCAAACAAAACATATTTTTTTCTTAAAAAATGGCTTTGTTCCAAATAGATCAGTGGAACTCATAATATCTATCAACTCCAGATCTAGTTCAAAGATAAGACCTATCTTTCTTTGGGGGTTATTTGGAAGTGAGATATCAGATTGTGCATAAGTACATTTTGAGGTATCAAAGCATTTATTCTAACTTTCCTCTGTATATCTGCAGAAAACATTGCTGTACATGATAAAACAGAAATATCCAAGTAAACCTTAGATTTATTTATTTCGTTTTTGGTATAAGACAGAAAATTCTGATCAACATCAGGCTCTCATCTTGAGGAGGCTTTAATATTCAGTGGAAAAATTACCTCAGTGTACATGTTCAGAGGTCCAACACTTAACAACATTGTTGTAAACCACTTAGAAAAAAAAAAGTCAGAAAAACATAGGGGATCCTTAGGGTACAATCCCAAACCCTACTGAAATCAGTGAATATATTTCTATAAATTTAATTATTTTCATTGAATTATTAAAAGATGTTAAGATTCATTTTAGTTAACATTATACATGCAGAAGCTGGCTGTTCTAAAACACTTGGTTTAGTTTTGTCTCCAGTGAATGTAGAAAACTAAATGCTAGATTAGATGTCTAAGATATATGTACTGAGAGATCTTTTGAGAGAGCTCATCTTTCTGTTTTGACTTTAAATGGGGCACAAATAATAAGTTTTCACTAGACAGCTGGCATGCGGATGGCTAAAGCTGAGGCAAGGCCAACTGTAACTAATAAATAAAAGATACAGGCATCATAGGCAAGGACTTTAATTCTACTGCAAACCATCTGAAAATGTATACAAACTAAAGACTCCCATTCCAGCTACCCTTGCACTCATTTCTTCACCAATTGGACACTGAAATTAATTTGAACCTTTGCAGAGAATGGGATCGACTTTGCCAATGTGGGATCTGATTTTGTCTGCCATGCATATGTGAACACCCAAAATTATGGAAAAATAAAATAAAATATTATCTGGATTCTGCTCAGAAACCAATATGAAGGAAGCAACACAACAGCCCTACCAAACCCCAAAGCAGCAATAAATTTCTCATTCAATACCCAAGAAAAGTCTTGCAGAAACTAGGGACATGTCATAAACTAAAGCACTTCCGCTTTAACGAATGAACTAACATGCCTTAAGTCACTTCAGGAGACAGCCAGCATGGCTTTGAAATACCCATCTCCAACACTTCAATTTCTCTTTTGTCTCTTATCTTTCTGCTCCTATGCCCAGCCCTTCATAATTACAGCTAAATATAGTGCATATAAAGAAAACCTTAATTGAAGGTCAATCACCAACAGTTAAATCCAAGAATTCCTTTTGAGAGAAAAAGCAAAAAACGTTAGAGGTAAAACACATAAAATTCTTATTAGTTTTCAGAGTCTGTTTGATGACAAGATGTAAATGCAAGTCTCTTCAAGAATCTTTTTTTTTTAATTGTTGTTTGTTCTTCTGAATTTCCTCAGCTTGGAAATAGTCCATGGTACATCAATGAAACAATGATATGTACCACACTCTTAATGTGTAAGTGGACTGTATAGTTTAGAATCACAGAATCACAGAATCACAGAATCCTAGAAGTTGGAAGGGACCTCGAAAGATCACCTAGTCCAACCCCCCTGCCAGAGCAGGGTCACCTAGAGTACATTACACAGGAACACATCCAGGTGGGGTTTGAATGTCTCCAGTGAAGGATACTCCACAGCCTCTCTGGGCAGCCTGTTCCAGTGCTCTGGCACTCTCACAGTAAAGAAGTTAACTCTTCCTGATATTCACATGGAACCTCCTATGCTCCAGTTTGCAACCATTGCCCCTTGTCCTATCATTGGTCAACACTGAAAAAAGCTTGGCTCCATCGTCCTGACCCTCACCCTTTACATATTTGTAAACATGGATGAGGTCACCCCTCAGCCTCCTCTTCTCCAAGCTAAAGAGACCCAGCTCCCTCAGCCTTTCCTCATAAGGGAGATGTTCCACTCCTTTAATCACCTTTGTGGCTCTGTGCTGGACTCTCTCAAGCAGTTCCCTGTCCTTCCTGAACTGTGGGGCCCAGAACTAGACACAGTACTCCAGGTGTGGCCTCAATAAGGCAGAATAGAGGGGGAGGAGAACCTCTCTTGACCTACTAACCACCCCCCTTCTAATTCACCCCAGGATGCCATTGGCCTCCTTGGCCACAAGGGCATATTGCTGGCTCATGGTCATCCTCCTGCCTACCATAACTGCAGTGAATGTTACCCACATCACAATCAAATGAGGAGTGATCACAATCAGATTTCACAGAAGGTAAATTAATTCAAAGAATGTAGACCTTAGTACAAACTACAAAGTTAAGACCACCTGGATTTTACTAAACTGAATTACAAATTTTATAATGACTGAAGAAATATCAGTGATTTTAATTACCATAATACTAATTTATGATGATTTCTGAATAATTATTTCAGATTTTTGATCTATATTATTTATTAAAAAATACAACATCATAAGTGGCACCAGAATCAGTATTTGTGTTAATGAATTAGAAAATAGACATCTGTAATAAAAATTAACAATCCTAGTTGAAAAAAACAGTAATACTGAGTTACGTAGAATGTTTGTGCAGAAAATATTGTGAACATGTAAGTGTAGTGTTAGGAACAAATATGGAACTGAGAAAGTTAAATGAGGGAAAAACAGGAAACGAAAACATTTAATATCATTAACTAAAATTATACTTGGGGAGGGCAACTGTGAATGAATAAGTCTTAGTCCTGCAACATACTTTAATTGTTCATTAGAAAATTACAAGCTACTATCTGTATTTACTAGTTATTTAACCAGATCTTTGTGTTCAGTGCTTAAGTTTTTGAAGAATTCAGAAGGATTCTTTAACACATTTCTTTAGTCATATTCAACGCTGAATGTGCCAAAGAGGAAGGATAATGATTTTTCTGCTCATAACATAGAGGACCAAAAAAGTGTCCCAGAGCAAAAACAATATTCTGATCCATATGAGATGTTCCATTACAGGTCCAAAATCCTAGAGGAGGGCTCAGGGCAGAAACTAATATGTCAGTGGTCATACTATACTTACTTACATCAGCAGATCTAGTCGGGGATTTTAGAGACACATTTTATTTTTCCTCTGAAGATTACTTTAGTAACTTTCCTGTTACTCCCATTCTGCAAGTGTTTATTCACTGACACTGCTTATACATCAGTTTAGAAAGGATAGTCTCAACCCTGTAACAGTACAGACTGAATGGAATTTTTGGTTCACTTTTATCCACCAGGCTTGTGATGGCAATGGCTTTCAACTATGGGAGTGTGTTCTTGGCTTGCAGAGAAGAACATGCAATTATGCATGAGTGCACCAGAAGGCTTTAACCACTATTGCGCTTCACTTACTGTTAGAAGCAGTTGTTCCTCTTCCATTACTAATCCTGCTACATGGTGGGAACAGTGATTCACTGAACATCCTCTGAGAGTTTTACTATGGACTACCACATGAACATTTATCTGGTCTTCAGGACAGAATTTATTCTACTCCTTGGTAAATTTGGAATGTTTTCAATTTTTATGGTATTCAGACACATCTCAAAAATGGTGCAGAACACAAACATGTCTGAAAATTAGGCATAGCTTTTTTGAGGGTTTTTTTTTGCTATTTTTTCCTCAAAGACCCCTTAATGGAAATAGGGAAAAGTGTTCAGGATGCGCGCTCAAAATTCCTGCTTCCTTAGAAAGGTCATAGATTAAATCCCAAGATGAGTAAGATCTGAGGACATTGGAACACCTGAATACAGTAAACATGAACTAATAATTATTTAGAGCAAAAATATTTGCAGTCATCTAAAGGTGACCAACCCTATCATCATCATATTTTACATAAAAATATAAATATCAGCTTTCAAATCTATAATATAAATACTATACTAATGTTACTTCAATTACAGTTTTAAAACCTGACTGTTTTTATAAAACAGTGGTTCGCTAAGACTCTTGCTCTATCACCAGTGTTTAAACTTACCTCATTTTCTGCAAGAGGAAGGACTCCTATGGAGTCTTGTGTTTTGTTTTTTGGATGAAAAGATGGGACCGAGAAGCATGCTTTCATACTGGTAAGTTACTCAAAATGTGTAGGAAAAAGCTTTTGTAAGTATGTTTTATTCTTACTCACAATGGAGACCCTTTATGGTGCTTTTATACCTATGGCTTCAGTGGTAGACCACTCGGACTGCTGCTTCTGTTCTACTGTAGAGTGAAGATCTACTGACTCCAACTCCCAGAAGCCCTATTTCTGGTAATTAGGTTTTGTTGTACCCTATTTCTGGTAATTAGGTTTTGCTGTACAAGTGTATAAATGTATAAAATTAATAACACTCTACATTTTCCAGTGGCAACCTACTTTTTGCCAGTTCAATGGTTATCACTAACATATTAAGTCACAGCCATCCAACCACTTGAAAATGACTTTTCTGAGCAGTAACTGCATTTCTGGGACTATTTGTGACTTAAGGAGCTCTCAGTGTAGACTCAAGCTCTATTTTGGCAAAGTGTCTGAGTGAATGCAACATGAAAAACCCAGCAACTTCCCATCAATGTATACATAGTCACAGAGCAAAGAAAAAAATTCCATTCTCTCAGTATCTGCATATTTAACATATTATTTTTTTTTCTACATTGTTACTGATTAAAATCACACCTAACAGATAAACAGATTGTGTCTTTCATATTGACATCCTCTAGATGAGTGAAGGGTCCAGAACCTTTAGCCTGGAGATTTATGAGCTTCTAGCTGTTTTTTTCCAGGTAAAAAATGGGATCTTCACACAGGTTAAGAAGTCTTTCAAGAGTTCTGAATAAATGAGATGAGTTGGGCTAGTTGTCTTGACACTTTTCAGCATTAAGATGTCAGCAGGGAAAAAATAAATTTAGAAACACCCTCCCTTCTTTCTGCCCCTTCAGGAAGCTCCAGGTTGCCCATAGCAGAGGTTAGAAATACCACCTGCATGGCCTGTGCCCTCAATAGGAGAGGTCAGTACAGCTTCACCCAAAGTGTCTTGTTGTTGCTCTGGACAATGAGTGTATGGGAAGGAGCCTGCTACAGACACCATGAAGACCGAATAACAAACTGAAAACCAAATATATAATTGACTCAGGAATGTAGCAAGAGAGAATGTAGGCATTGCCAGTGTCCAAGTTCTTAAATAATTTGTTCCCTAATAAAGTAGTAAGTTTGGTAAAATTCTTATATATCTGAGGAGATGAGCTCATGCTAGAGTGAAATGTAAATCCTCCCTGCACAAATCCATGGTAAGCTGGCACACCTAGCAAATCATTCCTGACCCCAAATTTTATAGTTAGTTAACCTTACATGTACTTTGTGTGTTTACAAAGCAGACACCTGAGAAATTTTAAAAACACTAGAAATCATGATGCATTCATCCCACAGCTGCTACCTGGATCTAGTTTCTGATGTATCTGAGAAAAATAAGAAATAAAAGAAAACAAGTTATTCATGAATAAGCTATGGAAGAGGAATTCTTTCCTCACCCTGCTAAGTAAACAACAAAGGTCTTAAGGCTTGGCATTCACCAGACAAAAATAATTTTCTGACTTTGGGAATTACAGTACAGTTCCTCCTACATGCTTATTGTTTTTCATCAAAACCAAACCAGGTTCTTTGTCCTATGCTGATACTACTACTATTACTACTACTAGATAAGTAGAAACTTACTTTTATTCATCATCAATTCTTATCTTTTTAAAATTTACTCAATTTTTCTCACCTTAAAGACTCTCTCTGTCTTGACATGTAACTGGAAATTATGCTTCATGCATATGCTCCATTCCATCCCTCTCAATACACTTGCAGTCCCTTCTGTACCTGTTCCAGTTTAAGTCTCTTGGTTAAGTTCATAGGCACAAGAAACTGCTCGCAGTATTCCCAATAAGAGCTTACCAGTGCCTTATACTGTAACATTGAAAATGCTATTTCTGTATAAAACAAACAAACAAAAAAACAAACAAAATGATTCATTCTAGAACTATCCAGACAGGTGTATCATAGTCATTCTGTTATCAACACATATGTAAATATCTTGCCCATCCTCACTACTTCCAAGGACAACAAAAACTCTTGACTTTCATTTCCATTTATTTTCTTCTAATCACCAAAGTCTATTGTTTTATGAGGATTTATCAATTCTCAATATCCACCTAAAAGTTTCAGATACCTCAAACATTAAAAATAAAATAAAATAAAATAAAATAAAATAAAATAAAATAAAATAAAATAAAATTGTCCTTACTCTTAGCCAAAGCAGCCCAACATTGGAGGCAGAATGCTATAAAAAATACTATCAGACTAATACCAACCGATACACCAACTTTTCAAAATATATTCTTCCTAAGGCCAATGACATATCAAAAGTACAAAATATACAGACAACTGAAGAAATATTCCTGTGCTGAGAGCTAAGATGCATTATTTAATAGCGTCTCTATGATTTAACAATAATGTAGCAGTTCTACAGCTATTGCATTTCTTATCTTTATCCATGTTTTTCAGTGAAAAAGTTTACCTGTTTTGTTTTTAAGAATCTGAAATATTATATAATTCATGCTAGATATAGACTTTCATGGCATTGCTCTGTAGAAAGGTACACTAAAACAGAAATAACAACTGGGAATTATGTCACCACTGTTCCTAGAAATGAAGTTGGAATTAAAGGACTTATTTTCCATTTGCAGAAAATAAATTACTTGTTTTGGGACTAAGGTAATACACAGAAAGTCCTTGCTTCAAATATTTCTAATGAGTAGAACTAAATGGAGATTTTGCCTGAAAAATGTGAACTGAAAGAAACTAGAAAGAAAAAAATCTCGTTTTAAAGTTTGAGCTATAACATCATCTCTGGAGGTGGGTAAGGTGCTGGCCTCTTGACTCCAGTCATTACACAGAGGGGAGAGAGAAAAGCCAACTACTTACTGAGAGCAGGAAATATGATGGCCCTCCTACAGAGTGAGAAAGACTAAGAGGATTGTGTGATCAGACAGCCCCTAGGAAGCTGCTTTTAGAACTTGCTACACAAAATTAAAAAGGTTTCTAAAAAAAAAAAAAAAAAAAAAAAAAAATG
>VZRW01009855.1:11815-24111 GCA_013398125.1 Aegotheles bennettii | reverse complement strand
CAGGACGCGCTTGGAGCCAGTCCAGAGGAGGGCAATGAAATGGTGTGAGGGCTGGAACACTTCTTCTATGAAGACAAGCTGAGAGTGCTGGGGTTGTTCAACCTGGAGAAGGCTTCAGAGAGCCTTCCAGAACCTGAAGGGAGCCTACAGGAAATCTGGAGGGGGACTTTTTGTGAGGTAATGTAGTGATAGGACAAGGTGGAACAGTTTCAAGCTGAAAGAGGGTACATTTAAGATGGATATTAGGAAAAAGTTCTTTACTGTGTGGGTGGTAAGACACTGGAACAGGTTACCCAGGGAGATTGTGTCTATCCCCTCCCTGGCAGTGTTTCAAGGGCAGGGTGGATGGGGCTTTAAGCAACCTGGTCTAGTGGGAGGTGTCCCTGCCCGTGGCAGGGGGGTTGGAATTTATTGATCTTTAACGTCCCTTCCAATCCAAACCATTCTATGATTCTATGATTCTATGATTCTATGATTCTATCGTAGTTACTTAAGGAGGTCATCTTATTCAATACATAAAGTTTTAATCTCAGATAGCAAACTGAACTCTAAAATCAGTCGTTTTTCTGCAGAGAGGGTAAGGATAGCATTTGGAGAACCTGCATGCCAGTATATTTGTACACATTTATACATTTTCCATGAAAACTTTATTAAACAAACCCAGCTAGCTGCATGTCTAGGTGCCCTGAATACAGTAACAGTCTGGCTTGAACCCTGACTGAACAATGCTTACACATAAACTATCTCTGTAGGAAATTAATAGGTAATAAAGAGAGAGATAATAAAAAATAGTAGGTAGTTTCTTCCCACTCCTTTTTGATTTTATGGTGTTTATGTTTTGTTGTTTTGGTTTTTTTTCTGAAACAATAGCAGCTAATGTAATATTTGTTTTTGAAAATACCACCTGGATTATCTCTCCAGTCTTGGTAGTATGTGAAATTTTGAGGAACTATGTAGAAAAACTGAATGGATTTAAACCTATCATGTTTAGATTATATTTCTCTGTTTTCAAAGTGGGAATACCTGAGAAACTAATTGTTCTATAAACCCAGTAGTCAACAACAAGCTGTAAAGTCTACCTAGTAAAATTTAGAAGTGGAAGAAAACTGAAATATGGTTGGGTTATACACAAGTTTTAACCCTGTAAGTCCCAAATTTTGCAGGAACTATTTTCTAAAGTCTCTAAAGATCACATCACACTCCCCTTCCCTTTTTAGGAAATGTTGTGTGATAAATTTTAACAATACTAGCATTTCAATTGTATTTCTAATCCCAGTCCAAGAGTTCAACATCATTTGAGTGTTGCTTTCAGCAAAAAATGAACTTTGGAGTCCTGTTAGATGCTGTTATTTGTGTGTTACGAGAACTCAGGGATTGAGACAGTCTTCAGAGTCTTTGTTAAGACTTCTACCCTTTAAAAAAATGAACAATTTCTTTTGCCAAAAATGAACATTGGTGTCTTGTTAGATGCTGTTATTTGTGTGGTATGAGTACTTAAGGACTGAATCAGTCTTCATAACCTTTGTTAATATTTCTATCCTTAAAAACAAATAAACATACAAACAAAAAACTACCTAAAAAAACCCCTCAATATCTTTGCAAACCTTATTATTTCTTAAGACCAAACAGATGTTGTAAAAAAGCAGCAAATATATAAACTGTTTCTTTCTTCTGTAGCTACAGTTAAATAGGATGAAAGTTCTTTGTCTTGCTCTCTCTCTCTAACCTCAGGCTGCAGGTCACTACAGTAATGATCTCTCACAGCTGGTTGCCTCATTAAGATCCTTAGTGATTATATCTTACTTGTTCTCTTATGTAAAAATTGAGTTAGACACATGATGAAATAACCTCTTGATTCATATTCACATACACGTAGAGTTCAAGTATGACACACATAACTTTATAGGCGATTTAACAACATTGTCAGAAATGAATCCTACTGACAATTTCAGTAAGGCAAGCTCACAAACAAATTTAGGAATCAAGCAGAAATCCACTTTCCCTATGCATGTTGTAATACTGAAAGAGTTAGTCTTCTGCACAGAATTTAACAAATTAGATAGAATATATTGCTGCTTCTGGTCTCACCCATAACAACAAAATTACCTGCAGAAGATTGGACTGAATAATCCCAAGGATTTCCATGCAGAATCACATCTCTTTTTAGTTTTAGAAGTGTTTTTCCAGTATTAGTGAATCCATAAATATATTCTTGATCACTTCCATCTGGAAAAAAATAATAAATATCAATCTTCTTATTTGCAGTTTGCTAAATTAATAGTTGGAATTTTATGAGCTCCTGAAATCTGGTGGTATGTTTATACCACTCCATCACAAAAGTTCTCCTCAACTCAAGAACTGATGATGTTGACAAAACATATCTTTACTGCTGTCTACTTATTACTAATCCTGAAGCCTGAATGGTTTTTCAGTATGCATTCCTCTATTTTCTTGAATGTCATCTTTTCTTCTTTAATTTCCTGTTTTTTAAAAAAAAACATTTTTACATCCCTGTTCTATAGACACTCTTCTTCGTTCTTAATTAAATGTCCATATTTTAGGATCTTCTCTTAATGTTGTGAATAGTTTTATTTATAACACACTACTGTAGAATCAAACAGCTAAATACAACCAATGTGTTGCTGGAAGTAGTTTTTTTAACAAAAGTTATTTTGAATGCTCTTAATGTCTGAATCTCTTTCTTCTCTGAACTTTAGCTCTTGGTGAAATTATATTCAAACGTCTAATTCTGTTTTCAGTTGAATTCTTTTCTTTAATGTCTTGTTAGTTAGTCATGGCTGGGCCTGTATTCCTTCAAATTTCCAATAACTCGAAATAGTTAGATAATGACTAATCCTAGGAACAGCTGTATGAAAACAGGGTAGTATTCATGCATTTGTGATTCAGCAACACAATCAAAGCAGTTAAGTCACACATATTTATTTTGTAATGTAATATGTTGTAATGTAATATGTAATTTTGTAATGTAATATGTAATTCCAGCGCAGAGCCACAAAGATGATTAAGGGAATGGAACATCTCCCTTATGAGGAGAGGCTGAGGGAGCTGGGTCTCTTTAGCTTGGAGAAAAGGAGGCTGAGGGGTGACCTCATCCATGTTTACAAATATGTAAAGGGTGAGTGTCAGGATGATGGAGCCAGGCTTTTGTCAGTAATTACTAATGATAGGACAAGGGGCAATGGATGTAAACTGGAGCATAGGAGGTTCCATGTAAATATCAGGAAAAACTTTTTCACTGTGAGAGTGACAGAGCACTGGAACAGGCTGCCCAGGGAGGTTGTGGAGTCTCCTTCACTGGAGATATTCAAAACCCGCCTGGATGTGTTCCTGTGTGATGTACTCTAGGTGACCCTGCTCTGGCAGGGGGGGTGGACTAGATGATCTTTCAAGGTCCCTTCCATCCCCTTAGATTCTGTGATTCTGTGATTCTGTGATGTGCACAGCTTTTCCAAAATGTACTCTGTAGTCTTGCATCTTCTAGGCTTGGCCTCAGCCTAATGGTGTTTCTTTGCCTGAAAAGTTTGAGTTGAATCAGTTCAGTCAGTTCTGAGTTATGTGTGTAAGAAAAAATACAGTGATGTTTCCTTATGTTCCATTTGGGATTATTGCGCTTGACTAACTCCAAATGGCTGAAACTGGAAACATCAAATTTAGCAAGCCTATAACACTCATCAAGAAAGGACAGATAACAAAGCCTTAAAAGAAGCAAGATTTAAAGTCATGAATATTTAAATTTGGCATATTTACAAATGCATAAAGACAATTTTTCATTCTGTTTTTCATGGTACCCTCAGGCTAACACAATTTAGTATACTGGGTGCACATCAAGTCCCTTTAGATTTAAATTACCTTAACTGCTCAAAGCTTTACAGTGATAAGCAACCTAGCTTTTCAAGTTCTATTGGGCAAAACAGTTTCTCTTACACCTCTTAGTCACAAACTTGGCCTTTCTAGGAATGAGGGGGCAACTCATCACTAATATTGTAATTTAAACCTTTAAGAGATGCACAAAGGAGTTATTTTCCAAATTTGCCATAAAAGATACTGAACAATTTTTACACCTTGGGTAGTCAGCAACATAACAATGAATCTTTCTTGAAATATATTTAATGTTGGCCACTCAAATTTAAAATCACATTTTGAATCTTCAGACACTTACAGTAACATACAGAAACACATTTTTAGATGTAATTGTAACTTTGCATACCTGATGTTCTCCATAAACATATGTAGACACCTTTACATTTCCTTTTCCCCCCAGTGTTTAGAAAGTCAGAAAACTTTCAGGCAGATTAAAGACGATGACAAAAATATTTGTGAGAATTATTAATGTTATTTATACAATTAAAAATTAGGTAGTTAAAAGTAAGATGTCCACCCTGGTTTGACTTTACATTCAGCAGCAAGAAATAGCCAGTTTAAGAGTATATGTCCTCACATTTCACTCTAAAATAAGGTGGTTGTATCCTTTGGAATATACTTCTTTCCTCTGTGGTCAATAAAGTTTATATTTTTAGACATCATATATATATATGATTTTTATACAAGATACATTGGCATGCAAAGGAAAATCAGTAGGTGGCTGACAATTAAAAGCCTGCATATTTAATACTTAAAGTTAGATAAGCTGAATACCACTATTAACACTTGGTGGCTTCAACACAGTATAAAGACAAGGTTTGATTTCTGCTGTGTTTTATATCAGACAATGATGTCTGGGTCGAGACCCATTGGTCAAACTAAAGGGCAAGAGGGAAATGCACATGCAGTGGAAGCAGAGACAGATATCCTGGGAAGAGTACAGGGACACTGCCCAGTTGTGTAGGTGTGAGATCAGGAAGCACAGATGGAGCTGAACATGGAGAGGGATGCAAAGAGTAATAACAGCTTCTACAGGTATGTCAACCAGAAAAAGAAGATCAAAGAAAGTGTTCCCAGCCTGATAAGCAAGACTGGCAAACAGGTAACAATGGATGCGGAGAAGGCTGAGGTACTCAACAATATTTCTGTCTCAGTCGCCACTGGCAATCTCTCTTCCCATACTTCTCAGGTGAGTGGACCACAAAGCAGGGACTGGGGGAGCAAAGAATCACTCACTGTAGGAGAAGATCAGGTTTGTGACCACATGAGGAACATAATTATATGTAACTCTATTGGGCCTGATGAGATGCATCTCAGAGTCCTGAAGAAATTGGTTGATGTAGTGACCAAGCCACTCTACGATATTTGAAAAGTCATGGCTGTCAGAAGTCCTTGGTGACTGGAAAAAGGGAAATATTGCACTTATTTTTAAAAAGGGGAAGAAGGAGGACACTGGGAATTACTGATCTGTCATCATCACCTCTGTGCCTGGGAAGATCATGGAACAGATCCTCCTAGAAGCTAGGCTAAGACACATGCAGGACAGGGAGGTGATTTGAGACAATCAGCACGGCTTCACCAAGGGTAAACCCTGTCTGACCAACTTAGTGGCCTTTTACAATGGAGTAACTACATCAGTGGACAAAAGGAGAGCTACAGACTATATGGACTTCTGTAAAGCCTTTGACATTGTCCCCCATGACTTCCTTCTCTCTAGACTATGGATTTAATGGGTAGACTGCTTGGTGGACAAGGAACTGGTTGGATGGTCACACCCAGAGGGTCCATGATGGAGCTCGGTGACAAGTGGTGTCCCCCAGGAGTCCATATTGGGATCAGTACTGTTTAATATCTTCATCAATGTCACAGATAGTGGAATTGAGTGCACCATCAGCAAGGTTACATTTAATACTAAGCTAAATGGTGCAGTTGACACACCTGGGGGACAGGATGATATCCAGAGGGACCTGCACAAGCTCGAGAATTGGGCTCATGTGAACCACGAAGTTCAACAAGGCCAAGTGCAAGGTCCTGCACATGGGTCAGGGCAATCCCTGGTATCAACATTGGTACATGAAAAGCTGGACATGAGACAGCAATCTGTGCTTGCAACCCAGAAAGCCAATTGTATCCTGGGTTGCACCAAAGGGAACATGACCAGAAGGTCAAGGGAAGTAATTCTGCCCCTCTTCTCCACTGTTGTCAGACTCTGTCTGGAGTACTGTCCAGTTCTGGAGTCCTCAGCCCTAGAAAGGCATGTTACTGTTGGAACGAGTCCAGAGGATGGCTGCAAAAATGATCAGAATTTATTTAAAGTGGTCCTATAAGAAAGATGAAGACAAACTATCAGGGCCTGTAGTAATAAGACAAGGGGTGGGTGATGGTTTTAAGCTAAAAGAGGGTAGATTTGGACTACATATTAAGAAGAATTTTTTAAAAATAAGGGGGGTGAAGCACTGAAACAGGTTGCCAAGAGAATGTGTAGATGCCCCAACCCTGGAAACACTCAAGATCAGGTTGGATGGGGCTCTGAGCAACCTTACTTAGTAGAAGATGTCCCTGCTCACTGCTGGGAGTTCCAACCCAAACAATGCTATGATTCTATGGTTCTATGATTCTATGTTTTTATGTTTGATATCATTGTTGAGTGAGCAGAACGGGGGATTGGTAAGATATTCAGTGGAATCCATTCCTGTAGAGAAGTCTATGGCTGAAGTCTAAGTCTTCACAATGATCATAATGATCCTCAGCTAACTGCAAGCCAGATCTTGACACCTTTGTCACATCTAATAATACTGCTTCAGATGATAGGCTAAAGACTTTATTATGTCTTTTGTAACCTTTCTGAAGAGCTGACTGTCCCTCACTGAATTGCAGCCAAACACCAATGATTCCTCTTCATTAACTGACATGTATCCTTTGACCAATATGTCTTTTTGTCACATTCAAAAGGGGTTAAATTGGACTCATCTGAATCTTAATTTGTCCCTATTATGTTAGATTCTCAGCCTTTATGTTTCACCTGATTATGAGCAGAATTTTCATAAACTTGTTTTCCATTAAAACTCTTTTAATGTTGAAGAGAGGTAAGTGTACTTTGTTTTCTTTTTAACATTGCTACAGGATTGAAATGATTGACATAAAAAAATTAAAAAAACTCACACAGGAAATCATAGGAGTTACTTCAGTAGCCATGGGGCTACTCCAGTGCAGCACATGCCTCTCAGCTAGAATTTCTGTAGAGAATTTTAAGCCATTTCCTTTAATGACTCTTCCACGGGAACTGAAGAAGCTGAGCAGGTCCTGGATGGCACTGCTGGTTTTAGCCGCAGGCAAAGCTGGTGATTTCCTAAGGCAGCAGATTGCTGATGGAAATGGTTCTGGTTTGTTGGAATAATGAAAAGGCAGGTTTGCTGTTACTTCCCCTGAGGGAGGAGCTGTGGAAGAGGTACTACTACTTCAGAGGAGAAGCCAATTTCAGTCAACAACAGCAATTGTCTGCTTCTCATAGGCAATCATCCCTTATCAGGGATGACTTTCCAAGCTTTCAATGGCAGCAGAAGCAGCAGGCCTATCTTTACTGCCCAGTTTCCTCCTTTTCTTCTTCTTTTCTTTTATACTTTTCTACCTCTTTCCATTTTTATTTTTTTATTATTTCTTTTAACATCCCTTTCCCCAAAGAGAAACATCTCAAAGCTACTTACTGACAGGAGAGGTAAAGTTCACTTTCCCCTACACTGTCAAGGGCTCTGGTGTTTCCTCTGGATCCCATTCAGGNGACATTGTCCCCCATGACTTCCTTCTCTCTAGACTATGGATTTAATGGGTAGACTGCTTGGTGGACAAGGAACTGGTTGGATGGTCACACCCAGAGGGTCCATGATGGAGCTCGGTGACAAGTGGTGTCCCCCAGGAGTCCATATTGGGATCAGTACTGTTTAATATCTTCATCAATGTCACAGATAGTGGAATTGAGTGCACCATCAGCAAGGTTACATTTAATACTAAGCTAAATGGTGCAGTTGACACACCTGGGGGACAGGATGATATCCAGAGGGACCTGCACAAGCTCGAGAATTGGGCTCATGTGAACCACGACGTTCAACAAGGCCAAGTGCAAGGTCCTGCACATGGGTCAGGGCAATCCCTGGTATCAACATTGGTACATGAAAAGCTGGACATGAGACAGCAATCTGTGCTTGCAACCCAGAAAGCCAATTGTATCCTGGGTTGCACCAAAGGGAACATGACCAGAAGGTCAAGGGAAGTAATTCTGCCCCTCTTCTCCACTGTTGTCAGACTCTGTCTGGAGTACTGTCCAGTTCTGGAGTCCTCAGCCCTAGAAAGGCATGTTACTGTTGGAACGAGTCCAGAGGATGGCTGCAAAAATGATCAGAATTTATTTAAAGTGGTNCCAGAAAGCCAATTGTATCCTGGGTTGCACCAAAGGGAACATGACCAGAAGGTCAAGGGAAGTAATTCTGCCCCTCTTCTCCACTGTTGTCAGACTCTGTCTGGAGTACTGTCCAGTTCTGGAGTCCTCAGCCCTAGAAAGGCATGTTACTGTTGGAACGAGTCCAGAGGATGGCTGCAAAAATGATCAGAATTTATTTAAAGTGGTCCTATAAGAAAGATGAAGACAAACTATCAGGGCCTGTAGTAATAAGACAAGGGGTGGGTGATGGTTTTAAGCTAAAAGAGGGTAGATTTGGACTACATATTAAGAAGAATTTTTTAAAAATAAGGGGGGTGAAGCACTGAAACAGGTTGCCAAGAGAATGTGTAGATGCCCCAACCCTGGAAACACTCAAGATCAGGTTGGATGGGGCTCTGAGCAACCTTACTTAGTAGAAGATGTCCCTGCTCACTGCTGGGAGTTCCAACCCAAACAATGCTATGATTCTATGGTTCTATGATTCTATGTTTTTATGTTTGATATCATTGTTGAGTGAGCAGAACGGGGGATTGGTAAGATATTCAGTGGAATCCATTCCTGTAGAGAAGTCTATGGCTGAAGTCTAAGTCTTCACAATGATCATAATGATCCTCAGCTAACTGCAAGCCAGATCTTGACACCTTTGTCACATCTAATAATACTGCTTCAGATGATAGGCTAAAGACTTTATTATGTCTTTTGTAACCTTTCTGAAGAGCTGACTGTCCCTCACTGAATTGCAGCCAAACACCAATGATTCCTCTTCATTAACTGACATGTATCCTTTGACCAATATGTCTTTTTGTCACATTCAAAAGGGGTTAAATTGGACTCATCTGAATCTTAATTTGTCCCTATTATGTTAGATTCTCAGCCTTTATGTTTCACCTGATTATGAGCAGAATTTTCATAAACTTGTTTTCCATTAAAACTCTTTTAATGTTGAAGAGAGGTAAGTGTACTTTGTTTTCTTTTTAACATTGCTACAGGATTGAAATGATTGACATAAAAAAATTAAAAAAACTCACACAGGAAATCATAGGAGTTACTTCAGTAGCCATGGGGCTACTCCAGTGCAGCACATGCCTCTCAGCTAGAATTTCTGTAGAGAATTTTAAGCCATTTCCTTTAATGACTCTTCCACGGGAACTGAAGAAGCTGAGCAGGTCCTGGATGGCACTGCTGGTTTTAGCCGCAGGCAAAGCTGGTGATTTCCTAAGGCAGCAGATTGCTGATGGAAATGGTTCTGGTTTGTTGGAATAATGAAAAGGCAGGTTTGCTGTTACTTCCCCTGAGGGAGGAGCTGTGGAAGAGGTACTACTACTTCAGAGGAGAAGCCAATTTCAGTCAACAACAGCAATTGTCTGCTTCTCATAGGCAATCATCCCTTATCAGGGATGACTTTCCAAGCTTTCAATGGCAGCAGAAGCAGCAGGCCTATCTTTACTGCCCAGTTTCCTCCTTTTCTTCTTCTTTTCTTTTATACTTTTCTACCTCTTTCCATTTTTATTTTTTTATTATTTCTTTTAACATCCCTTTCCCCAAAGAGAAACATCTCAAAGCTACTTACTGACAGGAGAGGTAAAGTTCACTTTCCCCTACACTGTCAAGGGCTCTGGTGTTTCCTCTGGATCCCATTCAGGATCTTGTACTGTAATTTCATGGAATAATTATGGGTATTCCATCCAGGCTGGACTTCTGATATTTCTATTCTCCTTATCAAGTCCCAACTACTTAAAATAGGAATGTTTAATAAAGGAAAGAGAATGAATTTTGATGCTACCAACTGTTAAGCAATTTAAGTTGTAACTGTACTACCCTTAGCATAAATGAATCTTGGTCCACGAGCTGAATGATCAAATGGAGTTACAGAATAATTTAGACAAGTAGAATATTTCAGTAATGAGATTGAAATTCATTCTGGGCACATTTAAAACTCTTGCTTGTCACTTGCTCTTGAGAATCAGGCTCCACACAGATGTATAAGTTCCTGAACAAACTTAGAATAAATTGTTCAAATTCATATCACTAGCTGGGATTGCCAGTTGATGGTTCCCAGCCCTATAATATCTTGCAAGTGTGACAGAGTTTCCAGTAACTTGTACAGATAACTAGTATATAAATATCCAGGCAAAAGATAGTCTTTGCTGAGAGTAGCTTATAACCTCTGGGTCAACGACTGTTCTCTTGCTACACTGTCCTTATTACGAGACTATTTTTAAATGACTAATAGCACAGAAAAAGATCAGAGGTCACAATAATGACCACTGTATTATCTTCAATTTTATGGCCCAAATGATTGAACAGGGGATTGTGTATTAGAAACCATATATTTTATTTGAAGACTAACCTATGGTCAAGTAGAAAACCCTAGATGAGTTATTTTATTGCACCATGTCTCAGCTATCAATAAACTGGGCATAATGGCACTTAACATTTTTAAATACTATAGCATGAAAAAAAACTTAAAGGGAGTTTGTGAAAGTGGCATAGTATTTCTGGTGAAAATACTTAAATTATTAATAATGTTATTGTTTTGTACTGTATTTTTAAATTCTATTGCCCAGCTATTTATTTTATTTTCTAGGTAGTGATATTTCAAATCTTCAAGTGGATGTGGCAGTGGTCATTTCATCTGTTGTTGGAGCCCAGACTCTTAAACAATTCACTGCTCTTGGAATATGTGCCTGATGTTTTCCAATTAGTGCTGTGGTCTTTCATAGTCATAGCCACTGGGATTGAGCTGACCAGTCTCAAGAGCTCATTGACAGGGGAAGCCAGAAGTAGAATAGCTTATTCTTCCCATTTCTTCCTTGTGTCTTCCTGATGTTTTATTCTCCTCAGCCCCTGCCCAAACATAAAGGGGACATATTGCCTGCATCCAACATATCCTTTAATTTTAGGAACAAGACTTGGTCTAGTTTCACCAGGCATCTTTCCTGCTTATTCTAAATCCTTTGTTCTTATCTTGCAAATTTTCCTACCTGAACATGTTTTCCTTTACCCTGCTTAAATTACCATTCCACAAGTCTGTGTTTGTTCCCGGTTGATTAAATTATTTAAATATTTATGTTTACCTTTGTTAAAAAATATCTTTTCCTGTTTTATAGTGAAGTTATATAGCAACAACACAGTGTTATAAAATGCTTATATGCAATCCATGGTTACACTATTTTTGTATACTTATGATTTACTTTTAAGGAAAATATGAATTATATTTTGCTTAATATGTATCTATGACAATGACCAGCTGTAGTGCATGGAGCTCCACCTGGGATGGATGAGGAGCAGACTGAGAGTTTCTGGGATTAAAGGGAGGACAGGGGACATCTTAGTGGGTGTTTGCTGCGGTCCAGCCAACCACAAAGACTGAGCGGAAGAGACTCTTTATGGACAGATAGGAGCAGTCTCACATTCACAAACCCTGGTCCCCATGGGGGACTTCAATCAACCTAATATCTGCTGGAGGGAAAACACAGCAAGGCATACGCAACCCAGGAGGTTCCTGGAATGCATCGATGATAACTTTGTTCTCCAAGTGACAGGGGAGCAAATGAAGAGAGGTGCTATGTTGGACCTTGTTCTCACCAACAGGGAGGGCTGGTAGGAAAAGTGAAGCTCAAGGGCAACCTTGGTTGCAGTGACCATGAGAAGGTGGAGTTCAAGATCCTTAAGGCAGTGAGGAGGATGCATGACAAGCTCACTACCCTGGACTTCAGGAGAGCTGACTGTGGCCTCTTCAGGGACCTCCTTGATAGACTACCATGGAATAAAACCCTGGAGGGAAAAGGAGCTCAGGAGAGCTGGATAATATTCAAGGATCACTTCCTCCATGCTCGGGAGCACTGCGTCGCAACAAAGAAGAAGTCAGGCAAAAATACCAGGAGGCCCGCATGGATGAACAAGGAGCTTCTGGACAAACTTAAATACAAAAAAGAAAACCTACATAGGGTGGAAACAAGGACAGGTAACCTGGGAG
>VZRW01009855.1:0-11789 GCA_013398125.1 Aegotheles bennettii | reverse complement strand
AGAGAAATTGTCTGAGCAGTCAGGGATCAGGTTAGGAAAGCTGATGGAATGAAATCAGCCAGGGACATCACAGGCAATAAGAAGATCTTCTGTGGGTATGTCAGTGACAAAAAGAAGACTAGGGAAAATGTGGGCTGTCTCCAGAGGGAAATAGTTAACCTGGTGACTTGGGATATGGAAAAGGCTGGGGTACTCAATGACTTTTTTGTTTCAGTCTTCTCTGACTAGTGCTTAAACCACATGACCTAAATCACAGAAGGTAAAAGTGGGGACTGGGAGAATGAAGAACTGCCAGCAGTAAGGGTAGATCAGGTTTGAGACCACCTAACAAACCTGATGGTGCGTAAGTCCATGGGACCTAGTGGGATGCATCTGTGGGACCTGAGTGAACTGGTGGATGAAGTTGCTGAGTCACTGACCATCATATTTGAGAAGCTGTGGGAGGCCAGTGAAGTTCCCTCTGACTGGAAAAGAGTAAACATAACCCTGTTTTTTAAAAGGGAAAAAAAGAAGAGCTGGGAAACTACAGGCCAGTCAATCTCACCTCTTTGACTGGTAAAATCATGTCCTGAAAATTATGCTAAAGTGCATGGAAAAGAAGGAGGTGACTGGTGACAATCAACACAGGTTAACAAAGGACAAATCTAGACTGGCAAATATAGTAGCCTTTGATGATAGCTTTACACAGTTGGTGAATAAGCGAAAAACAACTGATACGATATACCTGGACTTGTTCAAAGCATTTGATACTGTCCTGCATGATATCTTTGTCTCTAAATTACAGAGACATGGACTTGATGGATGGACCACTCAGTGGACAAGGAATTGGCTGGATGGTCACACTCAAAGAGTTCAATGGCTCAGTATCAAAGTGGAGACCAGTATTTAGTGATGTTCCTCAGGAGTCAGTATGGGGACCTAAAATATTTAGCATCTTTGTTGGAGACATGGACAGTGGGATTGAGAGGATTCTCAGCAAGTTTGCTGATGTGGTGCAGTCAACAATGTGGTGGGAAGTGATGCCATCCAGAAAGACCTTGATAAGCTTGAGAGGTGGGCCTGTCCAAACCACATGAAGTCCGACAAGGCCAAGGGTAAGGTCCTGTACCTTGGTAGGGACAATCCCATTCTCAAATACAGGCTGAGCAGAAAATTGAGAACAGCCCTGAGGAGAAGGACTTGAGGGTGTTGGCTGATGCTCAACCATGCATGTTGTTAGAGTTCAACATGAGACAGCAGTGTGTAGTTGTACCTCAAAAAGTCAATAGTAATCTGGGCTGCAACAAAAGAAACATGACCAGCAGGTCAAGGGAGGAGATTCTTCCCCTCCACTCTGCTCTTATGAGACCCCGGCTGCAGTACTGTGCCCAGTTCTGGAGTCCCCACACAAGAAGGCTGTGGAACTGTTGAAGTGAGTCCAGAGGAGAGTCATGAAGGTGATTAGAGGGCTGGAGCACCTGTGCTATGAAGACAGGCTGAGAGAGTCAGGGTTGTTCAGCCTGGAGAAGAGAAGACTCCAGAGACCTTATAGCAGGCTTCCAGAACCTGAACGGCACCTATAGAAAATCTGGAGAGGGACTTTTTGTGAGAGCATTTAGTGGTAGGACAAGGGGGAAGAGTTTCAAGATGAAAGAGGGTAGATTTTAGTTGGATATAAGGAAGAAATTATTTCCTGTAAGGGTGATGGGACACTGGCACAGATTAGCCAAAGAAACTGTGGCTGCCCCCTCCCTGGAAGTGTTTCAGGGGTAAGTTGGATAGGGTTTTGAGCAACCTGGTCTAGTGGAATGTCTCCAGAGACACCTAGGTGTCAGAGAATTTCAAACTAGATGATCTCTAAAATCCCTTCCAAATGAAACCATTCTATGATTCTATGATTCTATATTTTGTGGATTCAGCAGGACATCTCTTTTATAAACATTTAAAGAAGAATAACCAAAGAAACCCAAAATCTTTAGTCATGACAAAACCAACATGATTTGTCAGACTTGTTTATTCTACAATAATACTTCAAGTTTATTTTCAGTAGAAGTTTGGGGTAAATTTGGAGTAAAATAATGTAAGAGGTGGACAGGGAGAATGTTTCTGTAGGAACCTATCCAATGTCATCTATTTTGATGTTAGACACATTATTCTACAGATTTTCTTTAATGTTTAAAAATATTGGATAAAACAAGTTCACTAAATGAATAGGTATATTATTTATTTATGTAACATACTCCCCTTTCTCTTATGAAAATGGAGTGTGTTTCCAAGGCAGATTTCATTCGCTGCATCAGAAGATGTAATGAAGCCCTGTTTTTGTGTGGCTGATATGTCACAGCTTTAGTGACTGGGAGCTTCCAAAAAGCACGGGATTCAAGTCAACAGAGAGGTTAGCACTATTTCAAAACAAAACAATCCTGTGATTTTAAATTAAACTACTGTGATAATTTTTGTTCTTCATAGAATTTGGCGATTTTGACCTTTCATTTCATTTCAAGATTAAAAGAGCTGTCAAAACATCAGAATTTATGATGAGCAGAAATTCAATTTTTTGATGAACTCTAATAAGGGGCTTTCATGGGAACGCATCACTATAGCTATCTAAACCATCTCAATTACTATTGATTAGAATATATCTCTAACAGAATGATGTTACCAACTAGTCTCTGAATCTATTAAAAAAGTGAGAGTTGGAAAATTATGAAAGATCCTGATCATTAGGAGAATTTCTCCCAACTACATCAGTCACTAGTTTAATCCTGAAACAATGGAGCTAATATCTTCACTGTTGTGTCTTGGAGAACTGTATTTCCTTAGAAAAGCTTGTCTCATGTTTAATGCATTTTTAGCTTGATGATATTTTGTGCCAGTGTGTTCCATCAGCCTATTAATAAGTTTAATTTAAAATAACTATTCTTTTGATAATTTTTAATCTATTGTATTAGAAACCACCCCTTTTTATATTTTTAGAGGTATGTGGAAGAATACGTGTGAATACCTAATATATTTTTATAAAACATATTTCTCTGTGTATAACCCCTATGTTATTTTTGTTCCTTTTCAAACTAAACCACCATTGTTTTAATATCTCCTAAATAAATGGCATTTTGAGGCTAGACAACTAAAACATGCAGGTTCCAAGGCAACATTAAATAGTGTTTATTTAAACATCCTCTGAAATCTGTTTGTCTATTTGACCTAACTACTGACTTAAATGCAATAAGAAGACATTTTAACACCATTAGTATCTGGATTCCAGCCAAAGAAAAGCTCCTTACTTTATGTCCCTTTAGACTACATTGATGAAACAGCCTAAAAGTAGGTTTAGTATCACTTAATTAATTTTAAATGGTAAGGCAACTCACAGACTTTGTCACAGAGAGACAAAAAAAAAGGTTCTGAAGGTTAAAGGACCTGTTCCAGGTTGGAGTTTTCCTAATGTATGTGACAACATTACTGTTTAGTTTTGGACAATCAGAGGAGAATTTAATCCTACATGGTATCGTGACTTTAAACAGAATATGCTTTTGAAATTGTGTTGAAGAGACTTTTTTCTCTTGTTTCATTCCAAGATTACTATTTTTTTCCTCTCTTGTGTTAATGCCTTTAGCACAAAGAAATTAAACAGTCCAGATTTCTAATGCAAGCTGCTCAGGGACAAGATGCTAAGTGATTCTAAGTGTTTTGTTGAGAGCCACTGTTTAAGTAAACATTACAAATTATTATTATGTAGTATATAACGTAGATTGAAGCCCTTGAGCGATGTATTATTCATAAAATACACCACTTTATCAGTTTGATCATGTTTCTTTTCTTTAAAGAAGAAGATGACATGGATTTTAGTCCTGTTACAGAGACAGCATGTTAAATTGCAGGAAAGATATATCCTTGAAGGATCCATTATCCTTTTCAGACCAGGTCTTTGATTATCTGGAGAAAAGATGTGATTTTTTTAAGATGTCCTTTCATACACTATAGTATATCTAGTAAAACTTGCTATTAGAAAATATACACTAATTTCAACAGCATAATTCATTACTTCACCATTTTATTTGCATTATTATTCTTTGATGACAGGTGAATGTTAGCATGGATACATTCACTATCTGTTGGACTTACTCAAGAAAGGATAGACAAGAGGGAGGCAAAAGTTTTGACTATTACATGATCTATATGGGCTGTGTTTCAGTATCATACCTCAGCAGTGTTTATGATTGCAACCTGTACACTGCTTCACACATATTCATACTGAAGAAATTGTTGTGGAAGAACAATAAAAGATTAGTAAAAAATCTTAGGGGATGATTTATTATTATTATTACAGATAATATGTTAAATAATAAGATCTTTTTCATAGTTTAGTTCTGCAATAAATATTTTTCTACCATTTTTGAGATGAGACTAATGAAGCAGTATTCACTATAGACATAATTCTGGTTTCTCTATCTGGGCTTTACAAATTTTATCTTCTTATATTTCCCCTTTTAATGAAGTTTCATTTATTATTAGGGTAATCTTTGCATATTATTTCTGAAACTGATTATTTATTGCCCAATTCTATCCCCCTAATCCCCACCCTGAATAAAGGAGTTGAAAGCGTGAAGGTAAACTTTTTTTGCATGATAATTTTCTCTATTTTTGGCAAAATCTGCTGTCAGTGACTGACTCTCCCTTGCTGTTTCAGTGGTGTTATAAGAAGACATAGGGCTTCCATCTTTTCCCACCATCAGCTGAGAGAGTTGGGCAAAATTTACATACTTTAGTGCTAAGGCTATTAAGCAAATATGACTCAAAGATGGTGTCAAGGTGAGTATGTGTATGTGTGCTGGCGTGTGAAGTGGAAGCAAGAAAGGACAACAAATTTCTTTGTACCTCAAGCACAGTCTTAAATTTCATCAAGTCTAAAGAAGAGGGAATGAAACAAGCTTTTTACAGTGTCTCAAATATGCCCTACCACAGCGTTGTGAAGGCATTTCTTGACAAGATTTGAAAAAAGATGAGTCTCCATATCCCTCATTATCTGCCATCTAGGTTCAAACCAGCAGCTTGTCAAATAATAAGCTAGATATACACCATACTAAGGAGTGGTAGTCAAGAAGCTTGTTTCCATCAGGCATTGAATATTTTATCAAATTTGACCATTTTAATAAAGATGCATTTAGAAATTCCTCTGTATTGCACATACTGTAGACCTTTTTAATAGAATACACAACTTAACCAACAATAATTGCCAAATAGGTACCCCAATTCTAACTAACATTACAAGTTCCCACAAATAAATTCATTTTCTTAGTTGCTATGAGAGACTGAGAAACATGTTTCCTACCAACAACACACGGTATGACTTCAAAATTCATACAGTATGTTCTGAATTTGATGCTCATCATAAGAGAGGAATAACCTAGCAATAATATGTTAGTATTAAGACACATGATTAGATCTTGAAGAGTGTGAGAAGTAACTTTTAGTAGGATTTTGAAGTGTTCTCTGTATTTAAGGGCTTTACAAATACATTTTATAATACTCCCATTATATGTCTCCTTATTCCTCTTCTCCTTTCATGCACATATTTTTTAGTTAAAAGAGGTCTGTGTGGTTATTTTTTCTTTACTTTTTTTTTTAAAAACCCACTTCTGAGTATTCTTATTGCATTATCTGTACAGATTTGGTCCATGTGAACACAATATTGTGATAAGCACATAGTATGGTCACTATCGGTGTGATAACAAAAGTGGGTTTGTCCATCACAGCTTAGTTACTCTAGTAAGTTTTTTGTTTTTTTTTTTTTCATTGGGAATTACAGAGTAGTTATTTAACATTCCTGGGTGATGCAACTGTCAACTAGGAAGCTCTAGGCAGTCCCCAAATTGACAAACTTGGTAAGTTACACCTTGGTGATGAAATCTTTTGTTAACCGTCCATATTTTTGGAGTTGAGAACACCAAGTCAGTGTTCACCTCTCTGACAGCGTCACACTGTACATGACATGTATTATCATGATTTTTTGCTTTTCTTGGTCTGTGACCACATAAATATTCTTACTGAAGGCACACAGAGTTTGCCATCACTTCTGAGTTTCTATAGTGAAAGCTGGTTAAATTGTTATGATAGCTGATGATTTCATATTGTATTTCGTTACTTCTCTTGATACATAATACATTCAGTTCATTCTGTCCTTCAGTGTTAAATGCTTGATGATTCATTGATTTATGATACGGTGACCTAGATTAAAGTTAGATGACAAGAACTGGCAATGCTTTAGCAGATGTTTTTTATCAGAGTTTCCTCTTTGGATTTTTCTTTCTCAGGTGTGAAATGCTGGTAGAAAAGACCTAACTCACATACATGATAAGAAAAATTTCTTCATCTTCTGCACATAGTCACCAGTGTATATCTAAACATGTGCACTACAATGTAATTAATTGTAAAACTGTTAGTTGTTGTGATTTTTTTTTGCTACTCTAATGGTGTAGGTGGGGAAAGTGTTCATGAATCATGCAAGTTGCCTCCTACCAGACCAGCAAAATTATCTTCTTCACACTAATCATCAATATCATTGACCTTTGTCATAAAACTTGGGTCATTCATATCTATATCCCATTAGAAGTATCATCCCACAACCACCTCTTTGGGTCTATTAAAGTCATGTCAGAAAGAATCATTGACTTTTTGTCAAACACATCCAACCTTCCACATTAACATATCCACAGATGCCTCACTAATCACTCAGCAAACAATGCATGATATGCACCAGGCAGTGAGAAGTGAGGGAGAGATCTTTGGAGGACCCTGTCCTCCTCCAGTCATGGATTTGATGGTGACATTGATAAATGAGAGAGGATACACAATATGCTTTCGCCCCGCTTCATGAGTTGCAGGATTGGGTAGACATTGCTGTTCATTTGTTTTCTCTTTCTCCTCTCTCCTTTGCTCAGGAGTACAGGAAGAAACTCACTTATTTTGTTAGAAAATTGATGAGGCAGTCAATTTTGTTGTTTGATTTTTAAGCTTATGGCATTTTTTTTTCTCACTTTTCTCTTTGCCTTTGCAACTTGACTTCTAGAAACTTACATTGTACATAATCATGTACTGAGTGAAAATGTCTTCTGAATACTGTTTTTTAAACAAAATAAACTTGAAAAAACGCATTTTACTGAAGCCCAAACACTGACCACTTTATACAGTGTCAAAAAAATTATTCAAGCAATATTGGACTGGATTATTAGATCCATAATTTAAAATTTGGGCTGGTTATTACATCACTGGAGAATAATTCAGTAAACCCTGACTCTGTTCCTAGCATACTGATTCAATTATGGTTATGGGAGATATATAGTTCTCAGACTCTCTGTTCAACTTTCAGTCTTTTGCTATAGTCTAAATTCCTTTACAATTGTCTTTTCAAAGTGTAAGCTCTCCAGAGCAGTAACTACTTTTCTTTATGTGTTGGTACAGCACCTAACTCAGAAGAAAGGAAAGAGATATTATAAACTAGCAGACTGGGGGTAAAAATAATGAAGATCAGTGATAGATTCTTAATTTTCAGGGGTTTGCAGACACCATTGCACACTAAATCTTCAGAGAGGTCAGTGACTTTGGTACAGAAGTAAACAAAGTTACAAAAGGGGCTGTTCAGGTCTCCAAATATTAGATATACCACTTTGAAAAACCTTTGAAAAACATCTCCATTCTGTACTGATTCCATAATGGGTGAAATATTGATGTTTACCCAACCTAAAATATTTTGAAGCTAAATTTGATAGGTTTTGGAAAAACTGTTTTAATATCCCTAAATGGGTGCAACTCTCTAACTGCAAATTATAATCATTATTTCTATATTACATCCACTAACAAACCCTTGAGGGGGGGGGAGTGGAACAAAAAATTGAAGCAAAAGAACTGGACATTTCCGAGACCGTATGTAAACAACTATAATTATAATATAAAAAAGAACTATAAAAAATATTGCCAATCATGATAACAACAACCAAAAAGATAATTCTGGAATCAATGTAAATCCATATGCTTCAGGGCACAAGCTAGTTTCTACCTATAAGGGTTCAGGAAGAAGCTTCTCCTTGGGGCAAATCATTGTACTATTCATCTATTTCTCTGAGGCATCTGGTGCCAACCATTGTTAAAAGCTCATTCGAGATCTATCTGTTTCTTGTGTGCTATGGCAATTTTTATGTTTCTGTGAGTTGAAATAAAATTGTCTTTACCTAAAACTAATTTCAAGGTAGAGATAATATCTGTGCCAACATTATGCTGGCAGGGCACTCCGTAAACTACTTCTGAACACGGAGCCAAATGCAGCCCTTTTGAAGATCTACAGGCTTAGTCTGACAATTTTGGCAGATGCCTGGTATACTTCAAGGGCGTTGAAGTTTGTGCCAAATTTTCTTCTTTGATTTCCACAGATCTGAATGCACACATCTGGTTGTGGGAGGGGTTGTCACACATCTACATCTGCCAAACATGGGCATCCTCTAACCCATGCATATTTCTTTAATTCCTGTGTACCTTCTTGTGACATGCTAATTTCAGCAGTGAGTTATTTCAAAATAATTTAACAGAAAATAGTAACAAAAAGATAAAAAATAACATAACAACAACAACAAAAAAACAGGGTTAGGGTAAAAGAGAGAAAAACTAAGCATGACTGGCTGAATTCCCATTGGACTCTGAAGGGTCCACATGCTGTTTGGAGACTACAGATATAAAAACATGTCAAAGTCTTAATATAGAAACTCAGCTCCAAAAAACAAAGCATGTGATTTCAGAATGAAGCTTAAATCACAATCATTAAATATAGATTGACACAGAGAGGAATTTCTGTATTAAAGAGTCAAAAAGAAAATGTAAACAAGAGGAAATTCAGAGAACTTGGGAGGAAATAGAGGCAATATAATTAAATAATTTTTAGATCTGAGCCAACTATTCTCAAAGAATAACTTCCTCAGTGTATTATTTTTCCTTTGTTAATCACATAAAACCCCAAGATCTGGTTGTGGGTTGTGTATTTTTGGTACAGTCATAGTAAAAAAAGACATGTATTTCAACATTTTGTTTTATTTTGAATATTTTAGATTCCAGAACTATTTGGAATCTATGCTAATTTGTTCTTGCTGTAGTTAGTCCTACAAGTCACATGGTACATTTGTTTTCCTCTGACTGGAGCTCAAAACACAACTAAGTGAATCCTTGGAAAAAGGATTATATATGCCCACACATATATATACAGAAACACACATGCTCTGGCTGATGAAACAGCAGAATTTACAGAAATATAATTAAAAATTAGATGAAGAACTGAGTCTTAGAGGAAGAACTGCTTATCTTTGACCGAATCTGGGTTTTAATTACTTACCACAGAATCATAGAATTGTTTGGTTTGAAAAGGACCTGAAAAGATCATCTAGTTTCAACCTCCCTGACATGGGCAGGAACAACTTCCACTAGACCAGGTTGCTCAAAGCCTCATCCAACTTGGCCTTGAACACTCCCAGGGAGAAGCATTCACAGGCAACCACCCTCACAGGAGATAATTTATTCCTAATAGCCGATCTTGATCTGCTCTCTTTCAGCTTGAAACAGTTCCCCTCCTTGTCCTTTCACTACATGCCCTTGTACAAAGTCCGTCTGAAGCTTTCTTGTAAGCCCCCTTTGGGAGGTCTTACCTCAAGGCCCACTTATCTTAAGGTCCACTGTGTCGTACAGTAGAATGCATGGAATATGGCAACAAAAGTGATACATGTAAAGGAAAATGATGAAGTAAGTTACTTGTTTCAGTAGTTAGCACATATTTATTTTTTTTTTTTTTGGCAGAGCTGAAGACAAGAATATCTTTTATTTTATCTAAGGTCTTTCTCACACACAGTGAAGAAGAAATAGGGAGAAAAACCTTGTTAATCATCGGAATTGTTGTCAAGAACCCATTGGGATCATCTGGTGGAACCTTGGTCTTGACGGATAGATAGATGTATGTCTGGTATACCTGTATTTTTGGGTGGTAGTGGTTGACTTACGTGTCCCTTCTTTCTGCATGTTAAATACACCTGAATCTTATTGTAGACTGCTTTGTTCTAAAGGAAATGCAACAGCTTTAGAAGATGAGTGACAGAATACTACATAGCTATTTGGAAGTTAATTTGGTAGGCATTATCTAGAAGGATATTTAGTACCGTCTTCCCAATTCTAAGCAACTCTGGTAATTGTTAACCAGAAGGTACGGCCCCTTGGAATCTGTTCTTCTTCTTTACATTCAAAAAAGTAGTTAATCTTGCCTGAATGTTGTTCTCCAGGGGTGGGTTCACAACTCTATATCCTAAACTGAGGATTAGTACCTCAATTAGTACCTTATCTGCATTTCAGTGTCAGGGCTGAGCTTTCTTAGATTTTCAGTTGCTTCAATGGTTCTCTGCTAGGCTTCCTTGAATTCCTTTTCCATGGAACTAAGTGTCTGCATATGACTTTGCTAGGCAACTTGGATTTGTAGGCAGAACCCCTAAAAGATGAGCCTTCAGTCATAGGTTATAATGATGACTGTTGACATTCCCACATTCACCTAGAGAGCACAGCTCTACGTATTGAAATAGGAGTGAAGAGTGTTGCACACGTCTACTTGATTGACAGAAAAGGTTGTCTTAAGTACAGATATCAGTGAAACATGAATCTTAAAACATAAATGTAGAAATATTGTTGATAATAATGTGAACAAAAACTGAAGAAAGTCAGAGGTCAGATCTTCACTTGATATAAATTTACACACATCTGCAATTCTTTTACATCAGCCGAAGATCTGATAATGGGAATTTTCTCTATAATGATTCTTACGTTTATTTCACAGAGTACTCTTTAAACTTTGTGAAGATCAAAAAGTCCTAAAAATATGGATCATTCATCTTCAGATTTTTTTTTTTTGGTCTGGATTCTCTAACTGTCACAAAAATGAGAAAAATAAAAAATATATTAAAAAATTGAGAACTACCTCAAGAATAGCCAAACCTTAGGATTCTCTCTAGATTTCTTAAATGAAGAGCAGGAAAAGATAAAACCTGCAACTTAGGCTAATGTCACGATTAGTTATTAAAAGTAGCAAATATCTATAAAATATTCTGGTTTTTGTTTTTGGTTTTCTTTTTCATTTCTTCTCCCTTCCACATTTGACAATTCTTATTTTATAATCAAAGCTATTAACAATGTGAAATGGCTTCTGTTTCTTATAACTGGCTTCTCCATATAGACCTCATGTTTGACAAGGTAAGAAGGGTGATTCAAAGCAAAGAAATTAAAGTGGTGTCCCTTCTAATGTCAGATTTACTTACATTGTATCACAGTGGCTTAAATAGTACAATATAGTTATCTTCCAAGATGACTTGTCCTTTAACTAATACAAAACTGCAGCTGAAGATGATTCACTAGCTCGGGTATACGAAGTTCCCAGTGCTTCCTTCAAAACAGTTGGATACTTTTGCTCTTGCATTGTTAACACTTGACAAGGACTTGACTAAGTTAAAAAAAAAAGCCATGTCGTAATTTCTTACTGATAGATTTACAGTAACTGGTGCAAAACTGAAGTGCATACAAACTGAACAGGTTCAACTACTTTTGTTCATTGTTATATTCAGATTAATAGAGTCAAGAAAAGTTTAAGTGTAATTGAGTCTACTTAACATTAAACAGTTTTATGGCTAAATCCACTTACTCTCTACTGCAAATGTAATCTAGATACTCATCTTCAGTGCAATAGTGTAGCTGTTTCCACCTGTTTCCACCTCCTCATTGGGAGGAATATAGGACGG
>VZRW01009854.1:35590-59905 GCA_013398125.1 Aegotheles bennettii | reverse complement strand
GGCTACAAATTCTTCAGAAGAGAAAGACAAGGTAGGAGAGATGGTGTGGTAGCCCTGTGTGTTAGGGAGAGTTTTGATTGCTTAGAGCTTAATGGTGATGATAGGATTGAGAGATTATGAGTAAGAATCAGGGGGAAGGCCAATAAGGCAGATACCATGGTGGGAGTCTGTTATAGATCACCCAGCCAGGATGAAGACAAAATATTCTATAAGCACCTGGGAGAAATCTCATAATCTTTAGCCCTTGTTCTTGTGGGGGACTTCAACTTATCAAATGTCTCCTGGGAACGCAATACAGCAGAGAGGAAACAGTCTAGGAGGTTCCTGGAGTGTGGGGAAGGTAACTTCCTGACACAGCTGGTCAGGGAGCCAACTAGGGAGGGTGCCCCACTGGACCTGCTGCTCGTGAACAGAGAAGGACTTGTGGGTGATATTACAGTTGGAGGCTATCTTGAGCATAGTGATTATGAAATTATAGTTTTCAATTCTTGGAAAAGTAAGAAAGAGGATTGGCAGAACTGCTACCTTGGATGTCCAGAGGGCAGACTTTGGCCTGTTTAAGAGCCTCATTGACAAAGTCCTTTGGGAGACAGTCCTGAAGAGCAAGGGAGTCCAGGAAGGCTGTACACTCTTTAAGAAGGAAATCTTAAAGGTGCAGGAATAGGCCACCCCCGTGTACTGAAAGACAAGCTGGCAGGGAAGACAGTCTTGACTGAACAGAGAGCTTTCTTTGTATATCAGGAAAAGATAGAGAGTTCACAGCCTTTGGAAGAAGGTACAGGAAGCTCAAGGGGACTACAAAGATGTTGTTAGGCTATGTAGGGAGAGAATTAGAAGGGCCAAAACCCAACTAGAACTTAATCTGGTTACTGCCATAAAAAAAAATGTTTCTATAAATATATTAGTTTAGCAACAAAAGGAGGACTAAGGAGAATCTCCATCCTTTATTGAATGTGGGAAGAAGGCAGTGACAAAGGGTGGTGTTATAGTCTGAGGGGGCAGGAGGGGAGTGATAGGAGCAAAACTCTGGGTTGTGGCTTGCCCTGGCCGTTGCTAAACCGGGACAGGTGGCAAAAATGTTGAAGTACTTAATGCTTTCTTTGCTTCAGTCTTTAGTAGTAAGACTAGTTGTTCTCTAGGTACCCAGCCCCCTGAGCTGGAAAACAGGGACAGGAAGAAGGAGCCCCCATAATCCAAGGAGAAAAGTTTAGTGACCTGCTATTCAACTTAGACACACACAGGTCTATAGTGCCAGATGGCATCCACCCAAGGGTAGTGAGGGAGATGGCAGAAATGCTAAGTGAGCCACTTTCCATCATCTACCAACAGTCTTGGCTAACCAGGGAGCGCCCAGTNTGACTGAAGGTTAGCAAATGTGATGCCCATCTACAAGAAGATCTGGAAGGAGGATCTGTGGAACTACAGGACTGTCAGCCTGACCTTGGTGCCAGGGAAAGTTATGAGGCAGATAATCTTGAATGCCATCACGTGGCACATACAAGACAACAGGGCATTCCAGCCCAGTCAGCATGAGTTTATGAAAGGCAGGTCCTGTTGCACTAATCTGATCTCTTTCTCTGACAAGGTGACTCACTTAGTGGATGAGGGAAAGGCTGTGGGTATTGTCTATTTAGACTTTAGTAAAGCCTTTGGCATAGTTTCCCATAGCGTTCTCCTAGAGAAACTGGCTGCTTGTGGCTTAGATGTGTGTACGTTTCACTGGGTAAAAAACTGGCTGGCTGGCCTGGCCAAGGAGTTGTAATTAATGGATATAAATCCAGTTGGTGGCTGGTCACAAGTGGTGTTCCCCATGGCTCAGTACTGGGGTACTGCCTAGGTGGCCAAGAAGGCCAACATAACCTGGCTTGAATCAGAAATAGTGCAGCCAGCAGGACTAGGGAAGTGATTGTTCCTTTCTACACAGCACTGTTGAGGTTGCACCTCAAATCCTGTGTTCAGTTTTGGGGCCCTCACTGCAAGAAGGACATTGAGGTGCTGCAGTGTGTCCAAAGAAGGGCAACAACACTGATGAAGGGTCTAGAGAACAAGTCTTATAAGGAGTAGCTGAGGGAACTGGGGTTGTTTAGTCTGGAGAAAAGGTGTCTCAGGAATAACGTTGTTGCTCTTTACAAACTACCTGAAAGGAGGTTGTAGTGAGGTGGATGTTGGTCTCTTCTCCCAAGTAACAAGCAATAGAATAAGAGAAAATGTCTTCAAGTTGCACCAGGGGATGTTTAGTTTTAATATTAGGAAAACTTTCTTCACCTAAGGTGTTTTCAAGTGCTGGAGCAGGCTGCCCAGGGAAGTGGTGAAATCACCATCCCTGGAGGTGTTGAAAAGACATGTAGATGTGGTGCTTAGGGACATGGTTTAGTGATGGACTTGGCAGTGGTAGGTTAATGGTTGGACTTGATGACCTTAAAAGTTTTTATCCTGCTTTATCCTGGGTTTGTAAATATTTTCAGCTACTGAAAAACTGCACTTTTCAGCAAATAATAATTTAACTGGGAAAAAAAGTTTTGTATATAATAGCATGCATTCTAGTATATAGATAACATAATGCATATCAATAGCATATATTCTAGTATATGCATTAAATACATTCATATATAGATATAAGATTTTGACTTCTAATGAAGGAAATGGTCTAAATAGTCAGGAAAGAAATCTCCTACCAAATGTAAAGGTCTTATTAGGATGTACTCTTCTTGCCTCTAGCATAGCAAAGATAGGAACTGTATTCTGCTGATGATTTTCAGCATAAGTTCAATTAGGGGACTCACCTGCAGGATAATTTTGACCCTGAGCATATGAGGTGTTGTTCTAGCATGCCTAATATATCCGTATAATTGAGAATGAAGTATTCGTAAAGATAGTTTCATTCCATCATGAGAAAGCAACTGCAGTCACGCTTAATTGAGTTAATACATTCATTTCTACCTACTCTAATTAATACTCAAAAGAAAATGAGAATGATCACTGGTTCATACCTGTGTCTGATATAGGCCAGTAATAGATGTCTTGAATAACAAGAAAAGCATAGTTGTACCTTCAAGCTTTCTGTAGTCTTGAACTAGAACTTCCAAATCCACCATCACCTCTCCACCTTTCTGTTTAATAATCATCTGAAGACACTTTTTGATTAATTTGTCAAATCACGTTATTAATCCATTCAAATTCAGTCTTCTGGAAGATGATGGGACAATCATGGATTAATTCTGTAAAAGAGAACAGAATGAAAAACAACAAACTATTGGCTTACAACAAAAAATGTGTGCAAAACCTATGATATGAAGATAGAATCATAGAAACATAGAATGGTTTGAGTTGGAAAGGACCTGAAAGATCATATAGTTCCAACCCCCTTGCCATAGGCAGGGACATCTCCCACTAGACCAGGTTGCTCAAAGCCCCATCCAGCCTGGCCTTGAATACTTCCAGGGAGGGGGCAGCCACAACCTCCCTGGGTAACCTGTTCCAGTGTCTCACCACCAGAACAGTAAAAAACTTCTTCCTGATATCCAGTCTATATCGACCTTCCTTTAGTTTGAACGCATTTACTCTCATCCTATCACTAGATGCCCTTGTAAAAAGTCCCTCTCCAGCTTTCCTGTAGGCCACCTTTCGCTACTGAAAGGCTGTTAAAAGGTCTCCCCAGAGCCTTCTCTTTTCGAGGCTGAACAACCCCAACTCTTCATAGGACAGCTGCTCCAGCCCCCTGATCATCTCTGTCCTTTCCTGTACTTGCTCCAATAGCTCTATGTCCTTATGTTAGGGATCCCAGAACTGGACACAGTGCTCCAGGAGGGATCTCACGAAACTGGAGTGGAGGGGGGAGAATCACCTTCCTTGACCTGCTGTTCATGATTCTTTTGATGAAGCCCAGGATACCACTGGCTTTTTGAGCTACAAGCGCACACTGTCAACTCATGTTCAGCTTCTCATCAACAGACACCGCAAAGTCTTTCTCCTCAGGGTTCTTCTCAATCCACTCATTATCCAGCCTGTATTTGTGCATGGGATTGTCCTGAAACATGTGCAGGACCTTGTACATGGCCTTGTTGAACTTCATGCTGTTTGCATGGGCCCACCTCTCAAGCCTGTCAAGGTCCCTCTGGGTGGGGGTCTCACGTGTGTTGACCGCATCACACAGCTTGGTATTGTCAGTAAACTTTCTGAGTATGCACCCAATCCCACTATCCATGTCACTGACAAAGATGTTAAACAATGCGGGTCCCAATACTGTTCCCTGAGGAACTCCACTCTTCACTGATCTCCACTTGCACATAGAGCCATTGACCACATTTCTTTGTGTGATACCACCCAGCCAATTTCTTATCCACTGACTGGTCCATACCTCTCTAATTTAGAGACAAGGATGTCATGTGGGACAGTATCAAATGTTTTGCACAGATCCAGGTAGATGATATCAATTGCTCTGCCCTTACCCATCGATGCAGTTGGGAATGCCTTCATAGAAGGCCACCAAATTTGTCAGGCACAATTTGCCTCTGGTGAAACTGTTGGTTTTCACCAGTCACCTCCTTATTTTTCATGTGCCTTAACATAGTTTCCAGGAGGATCTGCTCCATGATCCCACCAGGCACAAAGGTGAGACTGACTGGCCTGTAGTTTCCCAGGTCTTTATTTTTTCTTTCTCTTTTTAAAAATTGAGGTTATATTTCCCCTCTTCCAGTCAGTGGGAACTTCATCAAACTGCCATGACTTCTCAAATATTATGGATAGTGGTTTAGCAACTTCATCTGCCAATTCCCTCAGGACCAGCAGATGTATCTTATCAGGTCCCATGGACTTGTGTACATTCAGGTTCCTTAGGTGGTCTTGAACCTGATCTTCCCCTACCATGGGTGGTTCTTCATTCTCCCAGTCCCCACCTTTTCCTTCTGTGACTTGGGCGGTGTGGTATGAGGACTTACTGGTGAAGACTGAGGAAAAAACTGTTGCGTACCTCCACCTTCTTCATATCCTGTGTTGTCAGGTCTCCTGTTCTCTTCTGAAGTGGGCCCATTTTCCCTAGTCTTCCTGTTATCACCGATATCCCTAGAGAAGCTTTTCTTGTTGCCCGTGATGTCTGTGGCCAGATTTAATTCTATCAGGGCTTTAGCTTTCCTAACCAGATCTCGGGTTGCTCAGACATTTTCTCTATATTCCTCTCAAGCTATCTCTCCTTGTTCCACCTTCTGTAGGCTTCCTTTTTGTGTTTGAGGTTGTCCAGGAGCTCCTTGTTCATCCATGCAGGCCTCCTGGCATTTTTGCCTGACTTCCTCTTTTTTTGGAGTGCAGGACTCCTGACCTCGGATGACGTGATCCTTAAATATTAACCAGCTTCCTTGGACCCCTTTCCCTTTCAGGGCTTTATCCCATGGTATTCTACCAAGGAGGTCCCTAAAGAGGCGGAATTCTGCTTTCCTGAAGTCCAGAAATACTAGGCAAGTCAAAGTAAAAGAGTAAAGTAAATAGTTGGAATTTTTTCCTAGATTGTGAGCTTTAAATAAATAAATTTAATTCTCTTCCTTCTCTCTGATAATAATTATAACATCACAAGGAATACCAGTAACATGTACAATTATTGTAACTTTCAGAGACAAGGAGAAACAATTTCATTTTCAGGTTGATACTTAATTGTAATTATTTTTCAATTAGTATTTAATAGTACTTTATCAAAACAGTTTCACTCTTTATCTTAATGACAAAATTATTCTCAAATTTGTAAGTTTTTTAGAATAGTATACTAAAAAGAAAGACCTAGAGGGAGAAAGAAGAAAAAGGAACATGAATGCTACAAAATTTGTTGCAGGATTTGGGAATAAATATAAAGCCTAAAGCTGTATTTTAGTGTATGAGAGATCACAAATAGTCTGTGTATATATGTATATATACACACATATATGTATACGTATATATATACATATACCTACACTTCTTAAAAAAATGTAATGTTTGCTATCATCTTAAAACACTTTTAAAACACCAAGCATGTCAATAGTACTTAAATAATATAGTACTTTTTGGTGCAAGTGTTCCATTATATTTTTCTAAAAAAAGGCAGAGGAACATTTGCCTTTTAAGGAACAGAGACACACAGATTTTTAAATCTCTATATGGTTACACAAAGAAAATGTAAAATACCTCAAAATGAAAAGTAATAATACTGTCACAGAAAAGGAAATACAGATTGCATTGTACAATACAATCATATCAGAAGTGAGTCATTATCAAGGAGAAAGCATAGTGAACATAAAGATATGATCATTATTGTAGAAAAGTTAATGTGTCTTGATATTCTGTTTTTTATGATTTAAACAGTGACTTGGTAACATGTTTCTATTGATGGAAAAAAGTCTGTTCCAAGAGGTAGCTGAGGAATCTTCTCATGATTGTGCTGTTTCATTCTCCAGGTTTTTAAGAATTTAGATACTCTAGTTTTGGTTTAAAATCACATTGCAAATATCTTTCCATACCTATATTATCAAATGAAGAAAAACCCACCCCCACATTCCCTCTCCCATAAAATCTGAACAGATATAGCAATAAGGAAAGTGTTGCTGGAATGCAACCCTTCTTAGTCTTGGTCTTGGTCAAAGAGGCAGATCAAAAACCCATGAACTACTATGCAACAAAACAGTGAAAAAGATTATAAAAAGGTAAAAGATACTAGGTGGCAGGAATAACCATGGGTTTACACCATAAATCACAATTTGTGTAGATATAATATATACTATAGTGATGCAAGTTCATTATGCTAAAAATAACGTTTGGCTGCTATTATGTTTTTTGCGCATTGTTTTTCCTTATTAGTTTGTGCATCAGTTATCAAAGCTATATTCACTATGTAGATTTTAAACTTCATGTGCACAAACACCTAAGATATGTATATAACCTGTACTAATAAAAGCTCAAAACAGATAACAGCCTTTCCAAAATCTTGTCTTCAATATGCCCCTGAGGGTACTGTTGTATGTTCTAAAGGATATGGAGCTGAAGAACAGAAAAACTAAAGACTTCTCAACAGAAAGAGAATTGTGGTAGCATCTTATTTAGAGTAGCTCTTTGTGTCTCTCTGTTAATACTCATTTGCAAGTGAACAAAAAATGCTTTTCTTTGGGCACATGTGGATTTGTTGGTTCACTCCCAAAAGCTGCCCATAAGATCAGGTACTAATTTTGTGAGAAGGTAAGCCTACAAGACTGAAACTTTCAGAGCAAGAAAACATATGCCCTGAAAGCCTTTCTTAGCATAACCTCCAAAGAATTTGAAACATAGGTAGATCAAGAAATTAAGGACTTTCTGAATGCAGGACTGAGTTTTTTGCCAATTTCCTCTGGTCTTTTTCTCATCTATTGATCAAATTACTGTCATGTTAGAAAGAATAGAAATAGTGTCCGAAACACACTTTTACCAAATAAATATTAAGGTGTAACTAGTATATCTGGTCTTGGAATATTTTAATTATTTTTTTTAAAGCTCAGACTAACAGGATCTTCTGTTGTTCTACCTGGAATTCTGGAATGTTTGAAAGTCTATTGTAGTAAAGATGAAGTTCAATATTGTTAATTAGAATTTTCCTGGCCCCAGCTCTTTTTCTCTTCTTTCTGTAACTTGCCGTCCTCTTTTATGACATTTTTTACTTTTCACACTATTATTTTGATTATTCTGTTGAGCCATCTGATGTCTGACCTTCTCTTATACCTTATTCTTAGAATATATGTATTCTTATAACTGCAGCAGGTTTTAATTAGCCACTGGATTATTGCTATGTCTTTCCCTTCTGATTCAGAGAATGGATGAAAAATGTTGAAAACTTTTTAGATTTCCTGTTCCATTGTAGAAATTTTCATAACTTAGATCTCAAGATAAATTCAGTGATGAGCTTCCCTTTCAGCTACAAAGGCATTCCACCAGACTTAGAGAGACAGAATTATATTTTTCACCCTGTGTTTTACTAAATTATTGTTTATTAATTTAATGTTTATTAATATTATGTCCATTAAAAAATATATTGCACAGACATCCAAATACATTTTTCTATACTTTGACCATACTGAGATATTTGTAGTTCTTCACATTAATTCAGTAACAGTATTGTCTTTCAGTTCTCCATAAAAGCAGATGATTATAACACATCAGAAGACTACAGAGAGTGAAGCTTTCAACAAATTGTGGAATATTGTTCACAGGATGTAGCTTGTGTCTCCACTTCTCAAGGCCTCTGCTGTCACATCAGGTCTGAATTTCTCTGCAATATGTCACTGTGTTGGAGTCAAATATCTTATTGTGTATAGAATAGCTGCTTGTTACAGCTATCTATATAGAACTATGATTGCACCACACTAATACATTATTTTGTTCTTTTTTTGACACATGAACTTAGCCAATAGGATTTATTCTTGATGGCAGAATCTCCATCTAGATTTTACAACTGGATCATTTTCCCATGGAAAGACAAATATGCCTTTTATCTGAGAGAGATGTAAGATTTTTAAAAAAATTCTGCCACCTAAGATTTTTTTTGGTTAATATTATACTAATTAGCAATGCTCTATTTACCTGTTTCCACTAGGTCAGCAATAGTAGTTAGAACAGATTGAATACAGCGAATTAAGTTCTGAAGGATGCTATGCTCAAAATCTTGTTTATGGGCAAAGAGGAAACATATCTTGTATATAAAAGAAATCAAGACTTTATTGTTACTATAATTGAAATCTGGAGAGCTTAATCATTATTAGTTCAGACTTAATTGTTGCCTAAAATAAGAAAGATGCAGATAAAATTGTTCTACACACACTTCTTAGTTTCTACCCCTTTTCCTTGTGTTTTGCTCAGCCTTCCCCCGTTCCTCTGTGCCTAACGTCTGTGGTTTCACACCAATGCATAGGGAACGTTATAACAAATTTTAGCATCTGAAGTCCTTTATCAGGAGGAATATGATGTCCATGTTGTCTGCTTCTTCAGCTCTCTAGGGTCAACTTGGGGTTATTTTTTTGTGTTTGCTAACACATTTTTATACTTTTTTCTTTCTCCCTTGGTCTACAGCTCCAGGTTACATCCAAATTTACTATATATTGTGACCTTTATGTATATTAGATATTAGTTCTTGGTTTCACTTTGTTAGCCCTAAACCCAGTTCTACCCAGCTTCAGCTTTGTTTAACTGAGCATGATTGTTGTTGTTCACAGCCATGGTACCTCCAGTACCAGGCCTTTAACCCATCCATTCTCATCTGCACTCTATGTTGCATCATATGCCTCTGCTTCTCGAGGCCCAAATTTCTTTACATCATTGTGTTAAGAGCTGTAAATATCACATCCCACATAGTGCTTATTACCACTCCCTATATAAAACTATGGCTGTATTACAGAAAGATAAAGAAAAATAAAACAAATTATCCATAATCACCTGGTCAATTAGAGAAATTGCTGTCACAGCCAAACCAAGCTGAGACAAAGGTATAGTCAAGTCAAGCTCAGGCAGAACATGTCTGACAATTACAAATCCACTACAAAGCTTATGGGCTGCTATCAAAAATGGCAATAGCCTTGCGTTACAGGGCTACATTTTTACAAGAAGCACTAGTTTATATAAGACACAAAGAAATGCCTCTCTGCATACATGTAAATAATATAGCCCTAGGGACAAGTTCAATATGAGAAAATAAGACCAGCCAGTACTTTGTCAGCTCCTTAGAGGTGTTAGTGGTGATTTTTCTCCATTAAAATATAAGATATACTTATATATATATATGTATAAAATAAGAAACATATATATATATATATACATTTGCCAGGATGCTGATCTTTTTAGCATAGTTCCAAATATTTTTTTTTTAAACAAGTGAAAACATTTCAGTGTACTAAAATGTAAGGAGGAAAATTTAAATATGAAGGTAATGAAGAAAAAAAATGTTACAAGGTAGACACAATGAGTTACCTCTCTGAATACAAGTATTAAGTACTGACAAAATAATCCTTTGCAGTAGGCATGTTGAAAAATGAACACACACACAGATCTGTAAGAAAAATTCTATTTTAATGACACATGAAAACTTAAAGCAGCTAGCTCCATGTCACCTGCTACTGGATCAAATTTTAGAAAAAAAAAAAGAAAGATATATGCTGTTACCTTGCAGCAGCATATGACATTACTGTAGACTATACTGTCTGATAAAATACCTACTGAAATAAAAAGAATTGCACAAATATGTAAGAATCCAACTCATGATTTTAAGATTCAGTGCCTTTTATACCTGTTTCTCACTAAACTCATCATAGGAACACGAGGTCTGTGTCATAAATCTGAAGCCCAGATTTAGTAGTGATTTTTCATTACAAAAAAAGATTTGTTGAGAACATGAGATAGTCTCTGAAAAGTGAATGTTTCTCCTGGGGCAAAAAAAGGTATTTTATGTAAAAAATTTACTTGAAAGTGAAGGCATAAGGTAAAGAGGGTGTCCTTTCTTTCATTTGTTCATCAGAAGATAACAAAATCATTATATTTAGAGCATTATATGTAATCAAATAGTAGTAACAACTGTCTGAAGGTATAAAAGGTGGTACTATATTTTGATAAATTATTAAACAATGTAACCCTTTTCCTGCAGTGCATGGAAACAAGTTACTATTTTTAAAGAATATGAAGACTTTGGGTATACGTGAATGTTTAGCAAACAATCTATGTGGTATCAGCACAAATGTTTAGATACCTAATTGTTCAGCACATTTTGAGGAGGTAAAAGAGGTACTTTTTTGCCTTTCTGTCCTTATAACAAAGTGAAATTCAAACCCTACAAGTCTCACACCTGTTAATTATTCTGATAAAGTGCTGCTAACACACTGAACAACAGATTAGAGAAGTCATATGAAAGTCTTTCTTTTATTTCTGAAATTCCTGAACTGCTTAGTCAATATGCTGTAGTTTTGTGCAAATTTTTATTATGTTAATTCAAAATGAGTGGTATGTTTTGTTGTGTTTTCCTTCTCGTCACATTTTTAAAGAACATAATACAAAAAGGATAAGCTTGGCTTTTTCAGATATTTATTAGAAGATATTTAACTTCTATGCTGGAGAAAAAGTAAAACACTTATCTTTACTTTTGCACTTTTATTTAGGAAAATAGAACCAGGTATACAGAGACAAATCCCTTTGTATAGGTCACATGTTTCTAATATGTGAAGATTTAATGCAGGAAAATACATATTATCAAGAAATAAAATGCTCTGTTGTCCAAAAATTTTCAGAAATCAGTTGTAATATGTTTTAAACATTGTTGCTCTCAAATAATTTCTGTTCAAACTGGCTTGAATTTTTACCCTGAATCCAACTGGGCTGTCTTGTGTCTAGCAGCTTGAAAAAGTCGTATCTATACATGTTTTGATTTTTGTGCCAGACGATCATCTTTGGTAGGTGAAGTACTGTATTTCAATGTCATACATGTTCAGCAACATCATTCTTATACAAGTATACAAAATTTCATAAAAGTTGGCATTGTTAATGCCCTGTTGCAAATTACAGAAATCCAGAAGTATATCTTTTTTGCCACAGAATATTTTTTTTTAGCTTGAGTTGTGTCACTAGAGTTAAATATCAGGCAAGCTTTCTTAATTACCACTTCGGGTAATACACCACTTAAACTATTAGAAGTAATACCTCTCATGATCAGGAAGATGCAGGAGAGCAAGTAGTTGTCACCTTTTTGATACCTATGATGTCTCTTTTTCCAAGTCTGTGCAACTTTAACCCTTCCAGAGTTAATTAATACACTAGTTTTTAAAAGTAGATAAATTATTGAGACACAATTTATTCTTCCTTTTATTTACTCAACCAAAACTTACTTCCTTTTGTGGAATTTGAGGAAAACCAGGATAGCCCTGCATCTTGCTCTGAATCTTGTGTGACCTGAGGGAGTGATAAGCCTGCTCATTTAGCACAGGATGATCCCCAGCAGGGAGCTTTTGTGGTTAGCAAGATAACAAGAAACTGATAAGAGTTCTTTGTTCAAAGGCCCATGCTGTCCAAAGAATGACCTTTTTCCTCATTACCCGTGAAATGCATATTAAAGTTGACACTCCTGCATATACTAATGAAGATCATAATGAACATGCTATACATGTATGACTATAGCACTCATCTCTCCACCCAAATCATACTACACCTGAGGGTGGGAACCTTGTAGTTTTGAGTATAAAACATGAGGTGAGAAGAGCCTAGGTAGGGAGAGAAGGATCTGTGCAGAGAGAAAAACCTAAAGACAGATGAAACAGTCGATGGGCTGCATTCACTTCCTCTCCCCTCAGGCAGGGACACCTCTCTGGGTAAGTGCAGCACCTTTAACCTTTTAGATGGATAATAACAACCCCAAGTTGTATTGTTACTATTGTTGCTAGCAATATTAACATCAATTAGAAGGGCTTGTGCAATAGGTGCATTTATCAATGACAATTTTTTACTTGTTATATCTGTTGCCTTAATAAACTCTATTTCTTTACAACATTGTGTACCTGTTTCAGTGCAAGTCCTTCGCGGGGCTTTGAGAGACAAAGTTGACGCTTTACAATTTTGTAAATCTGTTTCATTGCAAGTCCTTTGTGAGATTCTGAAACAGGCAAATGTTGACACTGATAGGTTGCTGCGCACACACATAAACCTTTAGAAATAAACAGTTGACCAAGTCTGGGACTAGGTGTGGATCCAGCTACATCTTCCATTCTGAGAAGGAATTTAAAAAGCAAGGGAGTCCAGTCTGAACCTTGTGACTCAATGGGAAGGCCTTCCCCAGCCACCTCGCAGAGACTTTTACCTCTCTTTTCATGTGACACCTTTAATAACATTTATGGCTTTTACTAGATATTAATTAGTTATATGACTATTCTATTACTAAACCTCTGCAAAGCACATAAAATTCTAGTATGCTACTATTCTCCGAATAACTGTTTGTGGGAACTATAAATAAAGGTCAGGAGAAACCACAGTAGTTTAATTTCTCTCTAGCACTTCATGTAACTGCAGTTCTCAAAATAATAAAAATGGAATCATGGTACTTTTGGTAAAGTTTATACTAAAAGATGTTGTATAAACACCAAGAACTTCAGGCTTATATCAATTGTGGTACCATCATAAAATATGGTATTATGTTCCTCCTTGGCAATTCCCTATTCTAGTTACTTACATTATCTAGAGGAGTGATGAAACTAGAGATTATTAGAGAAATTAGATGTGAATTAGGTCTCAGCCAACTCCCTCACCTACCGAAAATTAGTTTAGCTTGTCAGCAAAGTCTATTTGTTTGGTGCAGCTTCTTGGTGGTTTTCCATCCTCTTTTTTTGTTGTTTTTAAGATAGCTACAAGAATCTTGTCTTTGTTAGTTTGAACTCTTTGTGATCCATTTAATTAGAGTAACAAAATAAGAAGTTTCATAGACTCTCACAACCTTGATAGCTATGCATTAGTTATTAGGGACATAGCATTAATGTTAGGGACTCATTCATACTAGCTTCGGATTTCTATCCACTTTTGCAGATTCAGTTAGCACTTTCAGAGTTTTGTAAACATTGATGTTGACGTCATGTTAACATATAACTTGTTATGATTTCATTTCTGCTTTCTGCTGTTTCCTGGACTATCATAAATCCAGATAAAATTGTTTTATAATAATCTTTCACTGTCTGCTGAACTGCAATTACTGGGTTCAAATCATGTTAGGATTTAATTTCTTTGACCACCTACATGGTTTTAAATGGATAACCTCTCTGTTCTTCCCTTTGATTTATTCACAGGAAGACAAATGGTTCTCAACAGGAGAAGGCTGGGAATCCATTCTTTTTTCTAAACCAAGCTGACTTTAATTCTGTTTACTATAATACTCACTGGGGACTTCTCAGTTTCCTTTGTTTCATTTCAGCTGGAATGGTAGAAGGCAGTTTGATTCCACATTTCAGTGTTATATACTCCCTAAGTAAGTAAATTAAAGAACATATTTGTACAGAAAATCACCATTCTCCCTTCTTTGACATTTTGGATTTTCTTATTCTGACAAAAACAAGTGAATGCTTGTTTGTCCCGCAGAGCTGAACAAGCTGTAGACTTGAGAGGGATAAATTATTTTGGTCTTGTGAATCATCACCAAAATTGGCAGCCCCAGTCCTGGTCATGGATCTTTTTAATTGGCAAAATACCCCATTTTAATTAGCATATGCACAGTAACATTAATCCATATGTCTCCTGCTCTTTAACTTATTTTAGTAGAACCAGGGTTCTATTCTTTATATCTATTTCAGTAGCTTCTTTAGTCCTAAATGATTTTATTACTAATGTTCAATCCATCTAAAATTCTCTCAACATTATTGTTTTCTGGCTTGGGACATATTCTACAGCATTATTCCACTAGATGTGCTAAAACAGGGGAAGAGATGCCTTGAATGATATCTGTCAACCTTATTGTGCAAAATTACATTTTAGATAGCTTTTAAAGTAAGAAACAATAGTATGTAGTAATTGACAGTCATTTTTGAGGTTGCTGATATTTGCTGTGAGATCCTAGGAAGAAAAAAAGTACAAGTCAAAAAAAACTGGTGCATGATGGACGTGAAAAGAAACTCATTCTTTTTCATTTTGAAAAGAAGAAAAAGGCGAAGTGAGAGAGAATTTCTGAACATATAAATACCATAACTATTGCAATATGCTTAAATTAAAGCTATAGAAAACAAAACAAATCTTGTCTTAAGTATGAAACCAAACCAAACACCTTTTCTGGACAAGATACTAAACTTCACTGACTGGTAGGGTAGATTGGATAGTACATGGAGTACTGTGATTGCAGAATGGCACTGCACATCTAGTGCAGCATTCCACAGACAAGTGTTTGTCCCTAGAAGACCATAAATAGAGTCTATGGCAAAATCAATTATGTTCCTCATAACTCTTTATCTTTATCTTGCTCTAGAGCAGAAACTGAGTAATGAAAGACAGAAACAGACTGCTTTACAGGATGTATGAATACAGTTCCTCTAATGAAGAGTCTTGTATACATTCTATAAATAATAAAATAAAAAATTGCATTTAAAAAAAAAAAAAAGAAAAAGAAAAAAATTTGTAGCATGTTAAGGCAGCTGCATTTCTAGTAGTAAGCAATAGGCAGTAAGCACAAGTCCAGATAGATGACAGTGGTTGCTCTGACCTTATCCACCAGCTGTGAAAGCCCTTCATAGGAGATCAGTAAATTTGTCAGGCACAATTTGTCTTTGGTGAAGCTGTGTTTGTTGTCACTAATCCCCTCCTTGTTTTTCATGTGCCTTAGCATAGTTTCCAGGAGGATCTGCTCCATGATCTCACCAGGCACAAGGGTGAGACTGACTGGCCTGTAGTTTCCCAGGTCTTTATTTTTCTTTCTCTTTTTAAAAATTGAGGTTATATTTCCCCTCTTCCAGTCAGTGGGAACTTCATCAAACTGCCATGACTTCTCAAATATTATGGATAGTGGTTTAGCAACTTCATCTGCCAATTCCTTCAGGACCAGCAGATGTATCTTATCAGGTCCCATGGACTTGTGTACATTCAGGTTCCTTAGGTGGTCTTGAACCTGATCTTCCCCTGCCATGGGTGGTTCTTCATTCTCCCAGTCCCCAATTTTTCCTTCTGTGACTTGGGCAGTGTGGCTTGAGTTCTTACCGGAGAAGACTGAGGCAAAAATGCCATTGAGAACCTCTACTTTCTCCATATCCTGGGCAACCAATTTTCCCATTTCCTTCCAGAGAGGGCCCACATTTTCCCTAGTCTTCCTTTTATAACTGATATATCTGTAGAAGCTCTTCTTATTGTTCTTGATGTCCCTGGCCAGATTTAATTCTATCAGGGCTTTAGCTTTCTTGATCTGATCTCGGGTTGCTTGGACAATTTCTCTGTATTCCTCTTAGGCTCTCTCTCCTTGCTTCCACCCTGTGTAGGTTTTGTGTTTGAGGTTGTCCAGGAGCCCCTTATTCATTCATATAGGCTTCCTGGCATTTTTGCTTATATTGCTCTTCACTGGGATCAGGCGCTCCTGAGCTTGAAGCAGGTGATCCTTGAATACCAACCAGCTCTCTTGGGCCCCTTTTCCCTCCAGGGATTTTTCCCATGATACTTTACCATGGAGACCCCTGAAGAGGCCAAGTCCTCTCTCCTGAAACCCAGGGTATCAATCATGTTGTGTGCCGTCATTGCCCTCAGGATCTTAAACTCCACCATCTCATGGTCACTTCAGCCAAGGCTTCCCTCGAACTTCACATTCCCTACCAGTCCCTCCTTGCTGGTGAGAACAACGTCCAGCACAGGACTTATCCTTGTTTGCTCTTCTATCACTTACAGAATGAAGTTGTCAGTAAATGTATTGAACACAATGAACTAGAAAGGATATAACATTTAACTACTGCTATGGATAATCAAAACCAAATTTTAATCCTTAGTTTCCTTTAATCAGGAAATCCTACATGTTTTCATCTTTCTTCTCTTTGAAGTTTATGGTTGAAGAAAACAACTCTTGAAGACAAACCTCTCTATTTTAATTCCAGAGTTTCTCTGAGAAAACAATTGATAATATTTTCTACTGTGTCAGGGTGCACTGGGAGTTGGTGGCTCCCTGTGATCAGGGTTTTACGAGCTTCAGGTGTTCCCTGTGGGACCAGCAGGACGTGGTCTGACAGCAAGGGCCTGTCCTACCAGCTTAGCTGGAGAACAGGGAAGGCTGGAGGACATCAGGGGTACCACAACCCTGGGCATTGAGCACTACCCTGAGAATAGGGATGGGCTGAAGCTAGGTACATGGGCCCACAGGTGGGTCCAGCTCAGTAGGACCCATGGCTAGGCAGGGCTGTGGGGAGCTGGAAACTGACACTGTTGTGACATCACTGGGACAGGGACTGACAACTCTATGTGGGGATGAAAGAGGGTGTGGTATCATGGCCAAGGACAGACAACCCCGAGGGAGGTTGAGCAGGAATGGCCAGGCCTTGTAGTACCCTTAAGACCTTGATTTACTGCAATGAAACTAAAGACATTAATAAAGACAAAAAGCAAAGAAACAGGTTCTTCTCTTTTTCTTTTTGAAGTATTAATAATTAATCATTTTATTCACCCAAATATATGCCAACTTCATGTCTCCTTGTTAGATGTAAATAATAGTTCATTTTTAAAGACATTTTAAACATTTTTATATATATTATAAATATATATAAATAAGTATTAATATAATATATATAAATATTATTTACCAAGTTTGGAGCCTTGAAATTTTATTCATTCATTTCAATAAGGAAGGATATACAGATCTTCATAAATTGGAGAAAATAGTTTTATGTGGCATTTTTTGTTTCACTCTCTATAACAACCATATGCAAACATGTCACAACAAAAACATTGGATAGAAACACATAACTGAAAGGACTAATCTCATATAATTACTTACTACTATTTAATCCCTTTGAGCAGGACAAAAAATTCAATCTGCAATGCTAGCATAGTCATGAATTACCAGATGTAATTACCCACTATAATTAGAGATATCATTTTTTCAGGAATAAATTATCATTTTATCACAGTTTCTTATCAGTTGGATATTTTTCTACAGCAGGATCTGAAGCAACACTGACACAATAGATATTAGATTGTTCAGAGGGAGAAAAGAATGACAAATAGTTAATGGTAGGTTATGTGAAATGAAGAAAATTAATAATGCAAATGATATATTCATTACATTTGTTATGTTCATGAAGTTGCAAATATCTTGGTCCACTAACTAGTGAAATTATTTTGAGTATAAACATCAATCTTAAAAATAGTATGACTGAAAAAGCAGGGTATTTTAAAAAAAAATCTTTAAAATGCTCTTCAAGGGCCTTTTCCCAAATAATGTACTAGAATCTTACTCTTCAGAGAAAACAGAAAAAAAATATAGTGCATATTAGCTTATCCTAAATGTCATCAGCATGATCCTGACACTTCTCCAGTAACAAATGTTTTCACATAAAGCGTGAATATATTCTTTCTTAAGTAATCCCATGTGGGTTATCTTTCTATTTATAAGAATGTGCCTCACAGGGAAACTGCAGCTAGTTTTATGAACAGCTGATTTGTATTGTTTAAAATATGTTTAGAATTTAGTTTTTAATTTTATATTGAAGTAGACAATAGCCAGATAATAGTAGCCAGACATTAGATTTTTATAAAATCTCAAAAGAGGAAATGTGCAAATAGTTTATAAAATTTAAAGTGCTACAATTACAAATGTGTAAAAAATATTCAGCAATATGATGTTTTATTTAAACTATATTTGACATTTTTCTATTGGCAGTAACTGAAATTCCTATAAAAAATAGTCTTTTGCATAATCAAGCACATAGAAAAATGTTGACAAAATTAACTCTGGTCACCTTATGTCAGAGAAGGTAGCTCACTGTCATGACAAAGCCCAGAGAAATTTCTCTGGTCTTAGCCTCCCCTTTCCATATTCCTCTTATTTGTATGAGAAGGAAATTTTTGTGCATATAATAAAAGGTCTTGTATTCTAAGGCATCAGAACCATGACATACGTTGTAGCTTTTACTTTCCATGCAATTTAGATGTTTAAGCCAAGAACTGAGATGTCTTTTCTCAGTTGGTAAGGAGAAATAATAGAAGCTTTTTCAACAAAAGCCAACTCAATTTTTGGCAAAAAGAGTAGTCAAAAATACTAGTAATAACTTATAGCTCAAGGTTGCTACAAATGCTAATGAAACCAAAGGTGTGGATTTAGTAAGTACTTTCTTCCTGAAATGTAATACAGAAGAACACAGGCTTTGTGTTTTGCTTACAAGTTCTTTTAAGTATATGACAAAGATCTCCAGTTAATTTATATTAGTTACTAATTAGAAACCATTGTTTTAAATTAGATTTACAGTTATATCAATCTGAGCTGAAATCAAGCCTGAAATTTGAGGCCATCAGCAGAATAATCTCCACCAGTAGTGATTTATCTGAGAAAAAAAGAAGAGATAAAATACAAGGAATACCTGGGAACATACGACAAACATTTTAACAATCACATGCTTACAAATTGTGATGTCAATAGAAATTTGAGCAGAAGACAGTGACAGAAATGTGGCTTTGAAATAGTCTAATATATTAAAATAGTATATATAACTTAAGAACTATTTAAATTGTGCAAGACCCATGCAGTTTAGCATAGGACTTTTATTATATTCATTAACTATGCACAATTAAGCAGTCGTATCTTCTGTCTTGCCTGTGCAGAAACTGTAATGAAGACTAGAGCTGTCTAATTCTTCACAACCACAGATTTATGTTGCAAATTTTGCTTGACTTCTTGTGGGAGAAAGGAATGAGTCTTTATGCGACTAACAAATAGTTTGAATAATGGATATGATATTAGAAAGGCATTGATCCCCTCACACTCAAAAAAAAGGTAGTAGAGAGAAATACATAAACTTGTAGTTTGCTGGAGAAACAGAGGGTTTCTACTACACTGCATTCTTAATACTAGTAAAAGATAAAATACCAGTGCTATAGTCATAAGAAAACACCATTTGTGTCACTTAAGAAATGTGGCATTATTTCATATATTTGCTAAACATGCCCAGAAGGAAGTCTAAACTCAGCTGAATTTGGAACCTACTAACCTTTGATCCCCTCTGAAGAAAAGGACAGACATGGAAGAAAGCTGATTGAGATTTGTGTAGCAAGGATTGTGAGTATGTTTAGTTTCTCAGTTTGAAAAGGAATTTGGGACTTTACTGGGATTGTAATTCCTTTTGTTGCAAGAACAGTTTCAACATGACCAAATGAGTATTTTCTGGCCAGAGAATCGTAGAATCATTATGGTTGGAAGGGACCTCTAGGGTCATCAAGTCCAACCTTTATCCCATCATATTCCTAACCATTAGACCATGGCCTCAAGTGCCTCATCAACCCATTTTTTGAACACCCCCAGGGACGGTGACTCCACCACCTCCCTGAGCAGCCTATTCCAGTGCCTAACCACCCTCTCAGTAAAGAACTACTTCCTAATATCCAACCTAAACTTCCCCTGACATAAGTTGAGGCCATTTCCTCTAGTCTGTGTTAGTGATGTCAGGTGCTTAGCACAATGCTTTTTTATTGCTGTTACTAAGTGTTTTTCAGATGAACTTACTAACACAGCAGAGCACAATAGCATTGAAATACAGAATGCTGTATAATCATAGCAATAAAAAGTATAAGAATTGTGTTCAAGATCTATACAGAAGCTGAATTTCTAATTTTTTGGTTGATACAGTCATGATCATGACTAAAATGTGTTAAGTGTATACATACGAATGCTTTGAAGATTTACCTTCAAGTCCACAGTGAAAAAAACAAGGTTTTCCCAGTGCTTTCTTTGGAATTGTCTTCCATGTCTACTACCTCTGAACTGTGAAAAAAGTACCCCCTAAAATACACTATTAATATAGCCTGAATGGGATTATTTGAAAAGGAATACTGGAAGAAATAAATTTGTACTTAAATTTAAGTAATTCATTAATTATGACCCTTGGAATGGACATATTATTGGAATCCAATCGGATTCTGTACTTGACCCCCTTTCTCAAGAATTTCACCACATTGAAACTACGGGATTTGCCTCTCTATGAATTTTTGCTTGAAGATAGAGATAATATAATCAGTATTAAAGTTCAAGATATATGCTTTTAAGTCATTGTTTTCATTGCAATCAGAACTGTCTTCTTACTGTAGATAACAATATTACTGGGAAGAAGGAATGGTTGATCAGGACTTCATTGCAGTCACTGGTGTAATTCTTATTAAAAAGAAGAAAAAAACCCACAAAAAATCCAGAAGACCCTTAGTCATTTTCTAGTCAATTTTAAGTTTATTCAACAGCTGTAGGTATAGTAGTTTATTCAAATTTTCAATACAACATGAGATTTTAGGGAATAAACATTGTCACAAGGAATCCTGAAATAAAAAAAGTCTAAACACAGAACAAACATCTGATTACCCCAAAGCTAATGGTAAAATTCAGTATTTGTGTTCATCTCACAGAACATCATATACCTCTGTCATTGACTTCTAATACAGAGCTAGTCATCCTAAATTTCCTTGAAGTTAATGGAAGGGAAAAGGAACTCTTAGTTTGATCATTTTCCTCCATGTTGTTTTTTTTTGTTGTTGTTTTTTCCACTGATTGTGAATGGATCTCAGCTCAGAAAATATATCTGCATTTATTTATATCAGTTTCAGCAGTAAGAGTTCCAATGTAGCCAAGATGCTGACACTCCAAGATAACAGTAATATACATAAATTATTACTCTTTCTTTCAACATAAACAACCTTGACAAGTGGTATATAATGAATCATTCCAAAGAAATTGTGTATACTGAGAAAATTTAATTTTGAAAAAGATAAAACATGCTCTCAACATATATCTTCCTTATGTGTAAATCAGGTCAAAATATTGATTTTAGCAGTGATATAAAAATACTATGAAAAGAGTGATTCTACCTCTTTGAGTTACACTTCCTTTTTCTACTTTCATATTGTCTTCTTACTTGTCTGTTTGCTAGTTGTACTTATATCCCCTTGGCTCTTTTTGGCTAACAAGTATTCGATCAAGCAGATGTCAATGTAATGCAATGGTCCATAGCTGATATGCAAGGGACACTGGTGGAGATGAGCTTCATAATTGACTTTCAATAGAGATAATCCTGAATATAATCCATTTAACACACTATGAGCAGAAAGGATCTATATTCTATTTTCTATAGTGCCATTTCTTCGAATACATGCTTTACCCTTGCAAAAAGAATTTCTTATAAGATTTCCTTGCTCTAATTACGGTTGCATTATTGTTAATTTTTAGGAAACACATTTGAATTTTGAAGTTCTAAGACAAGGCCACAGCACAGGGTGACAAAAAACAAAAAAGAGAAGTTGCTGTCTCCTATTGAAAAGTTTGAGCTTTCAAAAGTTCAGTTTTCAGTTCTGCTCTACATATTACAGAAAGCATGTATTTTACTCAGGAAGGACCAAAGGCTAGGGGATTCTTATAATTTATTATTTCAGCCATCTCAAAGTGATTTTGAGAGGTCATATATGCCATTATCCGTCAATGAAATCTTAACTATTTCAGATGTCAACTCTTTACACTTTGTCTGCAAGCAAAACCCCACTTAGAAATCAAACTGGCTACCATTAAGTAGCCAATTAGTTAGAAACAGAAATTTATTTTCATTGGAATTATTTTTGATTGTTATGCAGGGAAATTGAATAGAAAATGTTAGCCTATATGACCTGCTGGCCTACTCATTAGTCCCAAATCAAATTTAAACCACAAAACCAAAATTGTTATACTGATTTTTTTCTTATTTTATAACAGGTGAGTGAAATGCTTTGAATTCTGCTAAGGTTTTAGAATATTTAAAATATTTTATTTTGAGATAAACAAAATCATAGAATGGTTTGGGTTGGAAGGGACCTTTATATATCATCTAATTCAACCCCCTCTGAAGGGCGGAGGGTCATGTTTCACTAGATCAGGTTACTCAAAACCCCATCCATCCTGACCTTGAACACTTTCAGGGACAGAGTATCCACAGATTCTGAGTGATCTGTTCCAGTTTCTCACCACCTTCATAGTAAAGAATTTCTCCCTCATATCTAATCTAAAGCTACCTTCTTTTAGCTCAGAACAGGTATCCATAGTCTTAGCCCTGTAGGTGTTGTTAAAAAGTCTCTCTTCATCTTTCTTATAAACCCTCCTTAAGAATTAAAAGGCCACAATACAGTCTTCCTGGAGTCTTCTCTTCTCTAAGCTGAACCTCAGTCCTCTCAGCCTTTCTTCAGGAGGAGAGGTGTTCCAGACTTATGATCAACTTTGTGGCCCTCATCATCATTTTATATGTTCTTTATATATCCACTCTTCACTGTCTTATGGTCATGACATAATTGCACATACATGTATATCAAAATCACACATGCATACCCAAGTTATTGTGTTTGAGTGAATTAACAAGTCTGTTCATATTAAGAAACGTTTAAGGAAAGGGATAATTTCTTTTTCAGCTGCCAAGTATTACTAATGGGATCTCACATGCACTGGAGGAAGCTTTATCAGATACAGTGGATTTATTCTGGGAAAAGACCAGTACAACCATATTTAGCAGTCTTTTGAGTGCTGAGTGCTGTCATTTGTCACATAAAATAGAAAATTAAGCCAGAAATGTTCATTGGTTAAAATAAAATTCCATGCAAGTTTATAAAAAGAAACACATATCTGGAAACAAAATTTAAATGTTTGGTCACTAATGGAGAGGTTATCAATACTCTCACAGGTCACAAAATCAAGCCCATATATGCCCTGAATTTAGTTAAAAAAGTCATAATGTGTAGACACAAACATGTCCCTGTCATACAGCAACCATACTTCTGTCTTTATTTCACCCCAACCAGTGTTACACTTTCAGAGAACAATCTTTGAGTATAACATAGTTGAGATGTGTATAAATAATAATACATTAAAAAAGCTGCTTATTTGATATTTTCATATTTGTGAATATCATGGGAATAGTTGTAGGAAAAGTAGGCTAATTAAAGAACTAGTTGATCTTTTCCACTGTCCCATTATAGACTATTAATACACAATAGTATTTTTTCTCTGAAATTTTGACAAATATGTAATTTTTGTATTTCTGTTTTTATCCATATAACAGCAGTCAAGAAATTTTCCCCTTTCTGTCAACTAGTGTCACAAACAGTAGCATCTCACTAGAGAAATATTGTTTCTTAGCAGTTTATATTATAAACTGTTAAGCCTCTTGAGAAGTTACTGAAAGGAAACAAAATAAAGATTAAAAGTATTGTTTTCTTTTTATACCTTAATTCCTGATTTTTTCATGTTTCTCTAAACTGGAAGCCCATTTTCCCTGTTACTAATGAATTCTACATGTATTTTCAAACAAGATGAGAAGAGGTCAAAAGCTCACAATTTAACCTAAAAGCAATAATTGCTTAAAGAACAGACATGAAAAAAACAAATACCTTAGAAAAGTTATGAAACTGCATATATTAGGAAATGTGAGAAGTGATACTTGGAAAGAGGGCACTAAATACGTATTGTATATTGACCAAGCAATATATTATTATTTGAAGGAAAAGAGCGTATTCTGATCAGATAAAGAAGTTACACATACCAACCATCAGGAAACAATACGAATTCTGCCCTGAGCTTTTTTGAGAAACAAAAAAAAAAAAACCAAAAAGATGACAACGCTGGAAACAATTCAGAAGGGGTGTGAA
>VZRW01009854.1:0-16931 GCA_013398125.1 Aegotheles bennettii | reverse complement strand
TGTTCAGGACCATCTCCAGATGGGTTTTGAATGGAAGCATTTAGAGTACAATTCTAGGCAGGCTAGGTCCCCAGCTGTGCAGATTTGGGAACTTTTTCTTATATAAACCATTCTAAAATCATTAAAGTTTTGAAATGTCCCCAAAGACAGAGACTCCACAACCTCTCTGACAACACATGCCAGTGTGCAGTCACCATCACAGTAAAAAAAAGTATTTCCTCATGTTCAAATGGAACCTCCTTTGTTTCAGTTTGTGCCCCTGGTCTCTTGTCCTGTCACCAGACACCACTGAAAAGAGTGTGGATCCATCTACATCACAACCTCCCTTTACATTTTATATGTGTTCATTAGATGTGTTTCTTTAGCCCACAGAAATTGCACTGGATATTTGATCTATTCACCCATCCTTGAGGCTTGTTTATAATTTGGACACCATGTGTGCTCATGTGTGTGTGAGTATGTACCTATGAGTATGAACAAGGGAGGAAACAAAATAAATGTTGTTGAACCAGGAGACAGAAAACTCATCTTTGTAACATGGCAGTTAAATCAAAAGGGAAATATAAAAAAGACATAATTCAGTGTGTTTTCTCACACATTCTGGGAAGCTAGAGCAATGGTCCACAAGATTTAACCAAAATATTCAGAAGGATCACTGCTACAAGGCTCTGACCACTGTAGCAGATACCTTATCAGTGTGTTAACACCCGAGACCTCTTCAGCACACAAAGTTGTTAACCTTATATATGTGTAAGTGGTTTTACAATATAGAATGCTCTTCATTTAAACATCTGTTTGAATAGTGTGCTGAATTATTTTCCAAGAGTTAGATACAGAATTGAACAGATTCTGAATACAATTTAATGATGGGAACATAATTTAATGGAATTTATGTGTTTTATTCCAAAACTGTCATCCACAAAAGGCTATATAACTGCTTTAATTTGGTATAGGAAATCAGCTTATACCTAAAACCATCTGAGATGTATAGAATTGAGAGTCTGACAGCAAGATGAACTGCTGAGCTTTTGTCTGAACAGATCCAACACACAGCAAATCAGCAATTATTTCAGCAGAACTTAGGGTAGCCACTGCAGCAGGGTAGCAGATTGATTTACTGTTAAATTCCCTGTTAGACTGCTGAGAATTGTTCTAACAACTTCTCAGGAAACTGAACAGCATGAAGTTTCAAACTTAAAAACAAAATTAATATTACCATTTATTTTGATTAAATTAAGAATATTTTAAGACAAAAAAATATTCCCTCAAAGTGACTTTCTTTGCATCTCCAGCTGGTGCAGTCCAGGAGAGGGACTAGAATACTCTGGAGGTAAGTCAGTAGAGAGTTTTGTGACTACAAAACGGCTCCATCAGTATACTGATATGAGTTGGTACATAAGGCAATCCAGTAGAAGGACCTATTTTGTTAAGTGCCTCCTTCTGGGAAAAAAAGAACATCTTAGGATATGTTTGGATAGACTTTAGGTTCTTAAAGAGATTGAACAGAGAGCACTTATATGTAATCTTTTTGTTGGTAACCTTAACATTGAAAGAAGATGAATAAATTAATTTCATATCTAGATTTATACACACTAAAGTATAAAATCTTTCATCTTTTTTATTTATTTAGTGAATTCAGGTCCAAATTCCCTTTTTTGTCTCTCTTTCCAAAAGAACAATCCTTTTCAAATTATAATAAACTTGTTTTTCATATCACTGTGGGTAACATCAGACCTCAGGTGCTTAAGTGAAAGAGTTTTCCATTATTATTGTGGAGATTTCACAGTAAAGTATGTGTGTCAGCTGCTCTATAAACAAAGTTTTCGTCCTTGATCCACAGGTGAGATGCACATATTTCACAACTGACATCAATGTGTTCTGAATTTGGATGTACAATACTGAAAAAATAGACAAAAGCTTTTAAAGAGAATATTCATGGGACAACCAGAAGGAAAAGAGTTGTAATTAGAAAATATTATGAGAATTTTTACTTGTAAATAAAAAAAGTTTAGGAGAGATTTCTCTCTTGTGACCTCAGTAGGATTATTTTGACAAAAGAAGGTATAAGATCTGGTCTACATATGGTAACATTATGTCAGAAGGTAACACAACGCATACCAGCAAACAGGCAATCTCACTGGACATCTGAAAAATGTCTCTACTGTCATTTTACTGACCTTCCTACAGTAAATTTTTTATTATTTTTATTATTTTATTATGTTATTATAATACTCATCCACAAGAAGGGTCAGAAGGATGATGCAGGGAACTACAGGCCTGCCAGCCTGACCTCAGTAGCAGGCAAGGTTATGGAACAAGTCATCCTGAGTGCCATCACACAGCATGTGCAGGACAACCAAGGAATCAGACCCAGCCAACATGAAAGGAAGGTCCTGTTTGACCAACCTGATCTCATTCTAAACACATTCACAAAGTGATCCACTTAGTAGATGAGGGAAAGGCTGTGGATGTGGTCTATCTAGACTTCGGAACAGTGTTTGACACTGTCACCCACAGCATTCTCCTAAACAAACTGGCTGCCCATGGCTTGGATGGGTATACTCTTTGCTGGGTGAAAATCTGGCTGGAAGGACAGGCCCAGCGAGTTGTGGTTAATGGAACTAAATCCAGTAGGTGGCCAGTCACTAGTGGTGTTCCCCAGGGCTTGGTGTTGGGGACAGTTCTGTTTAATATCTTTATCAATGATCTAGATGAGGGGATCAAGTGTGCCCTCAGTCATTTTGCAGATGACACTAAGGTAGATGGAAGTGTTGATCTGGTTGACGGTATGAAGGCTATGTGGAGAGATCTGGACAGGCTGGATCGATGGGCAGGATGAGCTCATCAACAGGATGAGCTCATCAACAGGATGAGCTTCAATAAGGCCAAGTGCTGGGTCCTGCACTTGGGTCACAACAACACTAGGCACTGATGCAGGCTCGGGGAAGAGTGGCTGGAAAGCTGCTCAGCAGAAAGGGACTTGGGGATGTTGGTTTGTAGCCAGCTGGATGTGAGACAGCAGTGGGCTCAGGTGGCCAAGAAGGCCAAAGACATCTTGGCCTGTAGGAGGAACAGTGTGACCAGCAGGAATAGGGAAGTCCCACTGTACTCGGCACTGGTGAGGCTGCACCTCTAGTACTGTGTTCAGTTTTGGGCCACTCATTTCAAAAAAGGCACTGAGATGCTGAAGCGTGTCCAGAGAAGGCAACAAATCTGGTGAAGGGACTAGAAAAATATGTCTAATGAGGAATGACAGAGGGAGCTGGCATTGTTCAACCTAGAGAAGAGGAGGCTTAGGCGGGACCTCATCGCTTTCTACAACTACTTAAAAAGAGGTTGCAGTGAGGCAGGAATCAGTCTCTTCTGCCATGCCCATAGTGAATGGACAAGAGGAAACATGCTTAAATTGTAACAGGGGAGATTCAGATTGGACAATGGGAAAAATATTTTCACTGTAAGAGTATTGGAATAGGCTGCCCAGGGAGGTGGTGGAGTCACCATCCCTGGAGGTGTTCAAGAGGCATCTGGATGTGGTGCTGGGTAATATGGTTTAGTGGTGATGTAGGTAGGCAGTTGGACTGGCTGATCTTGAAGGTCTCTTCCAACCTTGATTCTATGATTAATTCTATATTTTGAATTCTTGATGCCCTTGGCAAGAAGGTAAAAATTTAGAGTTACAAAAGTTCAATTTTCACATTAATTATAATATTTTCTGTTATATATATATTCAAACAATTCAACCAAATATGTGTGCTCTAACAGACCTGACAAAATGCCCTCATACACGTGTCACATGCAAAGCAACTTTACTGTTTCACCTAGCTGTATAGAAACAAAATCAATCAGACAATAAGCAAGAATCACTTCTGCAAACATTTTTTTTTTCAGAAAAACTTCAAAGAAACCCATGAATCAAATGTTAATGCTGTGCACTTTAATTTAATTTGTGGTTTTGAATATTGTTGTAAATGTCTTTTGCGTTAAAGGAAATGCCTCTGTGAGGTGGCTGAGGGAAAGCCCTCCCATTGAGTCAAGGTTTGGAGTGGACCCACTTGCTTTCTAAACTCCTCAGAGAGGAATCTAGGTGCGGCTAAATCCAGTCCTAGTTCCAGACTTGGTCAATGGTTTATGTCTAAAGGGTTGTGTGTGTGTGTACAGCCACCTGTCACAGTCAATGTTTTGCCTGTTTCAGAGTCTCACAAAAGGACTTGCACTGAAATAGGTTCAGAGACAACTTTGTCTGTTTCAGAGTCCCATCCAGGACTTGCACCAAAACAGATTCACAAAGTTATAAAAATAGAGTTTATTAAGGTGACAGATATAACAAGTTCAGAATTGCTGTTGATAAATGCACTGACTGCAACACTACTAATAATATTGATAGCAACAATAATAAATAATACAACCTGGGGATACTTCCACTCCAAAGGTGAAAGGCACGGAGCTTACCCAGAGAGGCATCCCTGCCTGGTGTGGAGGAAGAGAACACAGCCCATCAGCTGATTCATCTTTCCAGTTCTTGTCCTTCTCCCTCCTTCCTGTCTCACTGTGTGTATGTCTGATTGAATGTACATCTGAATGTGCCCTGATGATCCTTTTCCCTGTCTTTTATCCCCAAAGCTACAAGGTTCCCACCCACAGTATGATTTGGGTGGGGAGACGAGTGCTATAGTCATATAGGTATAGTATGTACGCTAAAACCTTCATTAGCATAGATGGGGTGTCAAATTTTTGCAGGTAGATGAGGAAAAAGGTTACCCTTTGGATAACAGGGCTCCTTGAACAAAGGACAACTATCAGTAAACGAAGTCAACAACTGTTATCAGTTTTATCTTTCTAGCCAGAGCAGAAGTCTTTGCCTTCACAGGGGCCCCTGTTGAGGAGGCATCCCGTGCTAGACAGAGAGGCTGATCACTCCCCCTGGGGCACACAAGATTTAGCAAGATCTTTTGTGGATTCTTTGTATAGGGCCATCTAGGTATTTCCTCAAATTCCACAATGTCTAGTAAGACAAAAACTACACATCAGCAATTGTTTTCCCTGTAACACAGAAAAACATTTCTTCTTTATTTTCATGTATATTCTTTGCATCTGAGGAGGTGAATGTTGTTCCAACTCAACTCTTTAAGTATAGTCTTATGATTGATCCATCTAAACACCTTAGAAACACTTGTTTTGTTTGTGTAGTCTCAGAGAAAGTTATTGTCCTGGTTTGAGCCAGGATAGAACCAATATTCTTTTAGTAATTTTACTTTTCAGTTAAGTCTAAGTATCTGCACTGTCAGTGTCTGTCTCTAGAACTGTTAACACTCCATGTTCATAGTTACTGCTGGAAAATGGTATGCAGAACCAAGGCCACTACTTGGTTCTGCTAAACATCTTATGCTCTAGAAAAAAAAGGAGAGAAAAAGAGTCACACCTGCAACCCTCCTACAGAGAGGAGTGGACCTGTCACATGACCAAAATTGACCAAATAAAGTATTCCATCCCACATGCATCATACTCAGTATAAATCTGTGGGATCACAAGGGTCAAGCTCTCTTTGTCCACGGCTGATATTCTGGAAGGATTCAGTCTATTCACCTGCCTTTGATCCTGATCCTTATGTTCCTGAATCCCTGTATTCTTGCCTCCACCTCATGTCTAGTTCATGACTTTACCTGCAGCCTTAATGGTGACATAAGCATTACTTGGGGGAAGCATGATATTGGTTTTGTAGATATTTATAAATATTTCATTATTTTCTTTTTCATTTTCTTACTGTTTCATTAAATCTGTGTAATTTAGTTTCCAACCCGTAGGTCTCTCTCTCTTATTCTCTTTCCTTCCTGTTCTGGGAAGGGGGGCAGATAATAGTCACCGTCAGTCATTTGTTTACTTGCTCACCCAGAGTTACACCGTGACAAATATAAAAATGGTTTTGTAATAAATTATGATCTTACTCTGGATCTCCAGTCATTCAAGTAGGAAAGCTTCCACAACCACAGTAAAAGGATCACCACCTGTGTGTATCAAAAGCAGATATAAAAAGATGTTTGTGTTAAAAAGCAGATTGTTCTGCAACAATAAAATGCTGAAAACCTAAAAACAATTAAAAAATAATTAAAAAATTATTTTGTTTTAAGATAGCATTCCTTTTGCTATACAGAAATTTAATGTATATGTGGCATATAAACTATTCACTTTGCAAATCTACCTAATGTTTACATGTACAAATTCTTATTATTCACATTAGAGATCCTTCACAAATTTGTCCATAAATAATAATGCATTTGTCAAGCATGTTTAATGGATTTGTGTAAAAGTGAAATGGAAAGCAGGGACAAACTAGAGAATCTTCCAAGGTAAAACAAAATTGCCTAATTTTTATTGCACTGAGAGGTGATGGTTTAAATAAAGTCTCAGAAGTTATGAACAATTTAGAGACTCTCTCCTCTTTTTTCATGTTTCTGTCAGCAATTTAAAATATTCTGTATTCATTTACCCTGTTTGTTAAGAACTATAATACTGTGTGAGATAAAAATTTGTTTCCTAGATACAGCAAGATTCACAGCTATGTTAAAAATGTTTTGACTATACCTTACATCCTTTCTATTCCAGATTTGATCTTTGTCAAGTAAAACTGCAGAAATTTCATGATATATAAGGCAAAACTGAAGGGTAATTTCATTAAACACCCCCTAGCTAGCATCAATCTGAGCCAGTACATCTGCATCATGTTATGTTATGCCATAAGGGATTGTGAGCTCAGATCCCCAAAGCAGGATAGTCATTGGAGGGTGACACTGTGCCTGGACTAATCAGCTCTAGTTCTCAACATGTTTAATTAAAATAGACATATTCCAGAAATTTCCCAGATACACTGCTATGTTTCTTGAGGTGAGATTTCTATATCATGCTCCCTAGTACATGGTAAGCATGACCACTTTCTTTTAATGTAGAACTTCCATAATATTTAGGTACCTCAGCCTAAAACATACTCACCTGCTGTGTCAGATTCAATGTCATGGTGATTTGTAGTCTTGAAGTGTCGATAGTGAACTGAAGTACATATTCAATAGTTGTTTCAGTTTTATAAATTTGAATTATATCATTAATGATGTAATGGAGATTCAAAATCTGACATTCTTCCACTCAAAATCCTCAATTAGGTATTTGCCAAATATGCCTAACTCTAGCAGCAAGTAGGCACATTCCCAAATACAATGGTAATTGTTCTGACAGTAGCTGTTGCATTTTCCTTCAGAAAGGTGTGTTTTCCTTTCTTGTGATAGCATTATTGAACAACTTACCCAGAAAACAGGTGAGTTGTCCAATGATGCTACCTGCAACTCATCCAGCAGTTAACATTAATATCCTTTTTTGCTCAAAGATATTTTAATGATTCTCAGGAGAATGATGTTATCAGGGAATAGGAGGAGTGGGTCATGTCACAGCACCCCCCAGGAAGTGGAGGAGGGCAGGCCCAGGGGTGGCAGCTACAGTCAGTCAAGAATACAGATCACCAGACAAGTCCATTGTGATGGGGAATGTTACAATGTGAAGCTGGGACAGGAATTCCACAGTCAAGAGAGTATAAGGCCTGCTGGTGGTAACCAGGGTTAGCCACAGTCCCATGACCATCAGCAAGTTCATAGTGATGAGGCTCGGCTGAGGTCAAACCAGGTAGTCACATTTGCAGGTTAGATTCAGGGTCTGAATCAACAAAGGATGTGTGTCTGCACGTATCTGCAATGTAGGTCAGAGATGAACCAAAAGCAAGACCCTAAATGAAAAGCACATTGTGAAAGAAGGGAAAAAGCATGTGGACCACTTCCAGGGTTCCCACAGCTTTTTGGCAGCTGTGCAGCCCTTTGCAGCATGGCGCAGTTTCAATATCAAATTTGGCCCTGAGACCAAGTAGCCAAACTTCCAGGAGTGCGAGTGCATGCTCACAACACTGACAGATTTTTTTCCTACCGGGGAAGTTAGGACAGTGCAGGCTCTGCTAGGAAGGGTGGCCCCAAGCCCTCCCAGAGAAGCTGTGGCACTGTATTAAAACTGTTCTGAAACTGATAGAAAGTATAATTCTTTTGTTAGGGCAAATGTCAGAGAAGGGGAGGTAAGGTGTTACTCCTGCTTAAAAGTTTGTACATATTTTATATGAAACATTATAGACTAAAGTAGAGCATAATCAAGGACCTGCTCAAGAACTATCTTTCAGTGAGTGCCAGTGAGAGCACTGACAAGTAAGCTACAAATTGTCTCTTTTGCTTTGTCTTTTGACAAAATGATCAATAATCTTGTCTTTTTTCCTGTCCAGTGACATACTTCAACAGAAATAGCAGAAATTTATCATCTTCTTTCAGCCTATAACCATTATGGCTTTAACCGTCTGTATCAATTTTGTATCTCCAGAGACAGATTAACACCTGTTTTAAAAAGCTGTCCTTGTTTGATTGAAAAATATCAACAAGTTGGTAATATACAAATTAAATTTATTAACAAAAAAAAAAAATCAGAAGTAGAAAATACAAGTCTTACCATAAACAACTGCTGATCCCTGGTTCTTTACCCTGCAGCAGATTTGGTGGTTGAATTTTATGAGGGTCAAGATTAAATAAACAAATGACCACATTTAGGTATCAAATACACTTAAACCTAGAAACAAATTTATTTGAAAGCATTAAACATAAACTGCTGTTCATTTAACAGTCCTCAATGTAAACAGCTGGTGTAAAACTTTGACGTGAGCATTTGCGAACATCTGTAAAGGGAACAGAGTTTGAAGTGAACAGTAGTTTGCAAGAACTAAGTAGTTAGCAGTAGGTCTTTTGTACCTCAAAAACTCGATCCTTAAATCCCCGGCTTTAGCAAGAACATAATAGTAAACACCGTTACATAGTAAATGGTGTTATAAATTCACGTCTCAGGCAAAACCAAAATACTCTCTTTATTACAATTTTGAATATTATTATGTCCTTTATTAAGCAGAATAATTCAGTACTACACACATGCAAAATAGAGGATAGATTTCACCTTGAAAATCCTAATATAGTATAGTATATCAGTCACAGCCTTTAAGGTAAAATATATCTTTCTAGCATCTTAAATTTGGACACAATTTATGCATGCATTTTTAAAGCATATAATCTTTTCATTATAATCCTTTTGTTATGACAAATAGCATTTTTCAACCAAGGCATTATTCATATGGTAAAACATACCCTAGACAACATCTGCCAATAGCCCAATTATTCTTTAGAGTCCTTCTGCCTTCAAGCACTAATTACATTAATAAAAATTACTAAATATTAAATAACTACTAGAATTTTCGAAGAGCAGAATAACCTTCTAAATGAGAACTTCTTATACAATCCTAGGTAGAAAATATTTTTGAGGTTTGGAAATACATATTTTTTATAATATCCAAGGGGCTGATGTTCATATGTGTTATATTTATATTGCTATAGTCCTATTTTTAGGGCATCTGGATAAATATGAAGCACATATGATTCACTTAGCTGCATACAGTAGGTAGAAATGGTTTGTTATTTATTGGGGTGTCTTAAAATTACCTCTTCACCGCTTCACCAGTATGCCCTACTCACTTGTACAGCATTGAAGGCAGTCAAATATGATGATATAATATGCTATATACCATTGTTATACATTCAACTTCCCAAAGCAAATGTGACACTTCACAAAGAAGTCTGATCCAGAGCAGGGTAGAAATCAGTAACAGTCTGTCCTTAAATTTCAATGTGGTTTTGATCAAGGCCCAACTACATCTTAAGTAAAATATATGTAGTCTGTCACATGAAGTATAGAAAGTAGTGGAATACAAAGGCTTGTCATATTCAGTGATACCTTAGAGGCAGAGAACTCTGGAACACTGCAAGTGATATTGGTTATTTGCTTTCTGAAAAAAAGTGTAAAAAACCCCAGCTATCTTCTGAATTAGGACTTCTGAGATGACCAGTTTATTTAGTTCCTGGTAATTTATTCTTAGGACTACAGATGAGAGACACACCAACCCTCTTTCAATTAATATATCCTTCTTTTTCATTATGTTTATCATAATAAAACTTGTTGCATGTAACATGACTCTTACATACAACAAAACAAACCCATCAGCCTTTGCCTTATCTACCACACACATATAGAGCAAAGTATTACTTCCCTTTTCACAAAACCCCTCTGTATACTTAAGGACTGTTGTCATATGCCTTCTCAGTCTCCAATTCTTTGAGCTAAACAATGCATTTATTTTTTTATCTTTTATGTGATTTTTTTTGTGAAATCCCTACTGTGCCTTCTTATCTTGAGAGACACTCCAAACATGATCAAAGTAATATTTGTAATAAATACTGTGCACTTAATTCTAACGTTACCAAGCAATAGGTAGACATAAGCATAATTATTGTAGATTTGTACATGGAATGGGTCACATATCATTTCAGTTACTTTCCAAATTCACTTACAGATCTGTTAGTTCAAGCAAGAATTCACAAGAACGGCAGCCTATACAAAAAATGAAATCAGTTTATTTATGTCTGAAAGTTTTTATATGATATAACTCCTTTTAGAAAAGGTTCAACTATTTATGTAATAGTCTTGAGCCACTTTCAGACCATCCCCAGATTTCCTGCATCTATATTGTCATGTAAATAAACCTGCTATAAATAAGATCATAGTGCATTTTACATATGTATTACATGGACAGTGTTCCACTGTCCAAGGTATCTTTTATTATTTACTACTCATTATTTCATTATTGAAAATATCTTTCTCTTACTCAAACTATTCCTTCCCAAATAACAAAGACATTAGGAAAGAGCAAAATTCAAATAGACAGTGACCCAACATAGAATCTAAAACATCATTAAATCTTTTAACTGTTCTTATAAGAGATAGAAATAATTCATATATTCAGTAGGGTTTATTAGCCATCAGACTTATAAACCTGATTCCCAATGTGAATTTCACCTATACTGAGTCAATACAACAGCTGGAAATAGGTAGGGTACTACAAGTGAAGCTCTAATGGGTAGTTCCAGTTGTCTTCTCTTACAGAAAACAAAATCTCTTTGCCAGATTTAAAACATTTGTTTTGTGTTCTACTGTTTTGTTGCAGGGATCTGGGAATTCAACTGCAAGTTTTGGAAAGACATAGATATTATAAAATACAGAGCTGAAAATTGACTTTACCTGAATTGATTTGTGGGATAACATTTACAGTATAATTCTAGCAATTGTGCAATGATCTGGTTGCTTGAGATTCATATTTAGGGATAAACCTGTAATAGTACACACTACCGATCAAAAAAACAATTCAGTTTATTCTTATTTCCAACAGACTTCATTAGCTCTATAATAAAAAGAAGATCCAGTAAGTGTTATCAGACTAATAGTGGCATTATGGAGTTCTGTGGTTACTATTCTAATTGCTTATCCTTATTTTATATTTTAATTTAATTGTACCATATTTATCTTAATTATTGTGTTTCTCCATTTTCACCCTGGCTTATTCAGCTTTTTTGAATGAGGCTCTGTAACTCTTTGATCTAACATAGATGCAAGGGTCAAGGGTCAATGATGCATACATACGGTAAATATTTTTTTTACTTTGTTTAGGTTTGTTTCATTCAGCTGGACAACATAATTGCAACTTTCTGTTGTGGTATTATTTAGATATGGCAATAAAACAGCATGTTATAGTTTGAAAGGGGCAGGCAAAAATCTTATTGGTTTTTGCTGCCAGGACCCAGTGAATGAGGGGTGGAGTTTAGGCCCCTGTTGTGAAAGGGGTCTGGGTATCAGGTATCAGGTACCAGGTGTCAGTATTCCACCCATTTCCCTGCCAGACTCTATAAAAGCCAGGAGGACTGGGGGCTTCTTTCTCTTGCCCTTGTGGTCTCTCCGGCTTCAGTCCCCTCCTGCCTCGCTCCTGCACTCCCCTGCCTACCGCTCGCCACATGGAGCCCAGAGGAGAGGCCCAGCTTTTGGCTACCAGCTTCACCCTGTGGTCTGCAGCATTCCGACTGCATCGGGTGCTGGAGGTTTGGATTCTTTTCTTCCCATTGGCTTTGCAGTGAAGGACCTTTCAGCAGCCTGTATCAGTCATCAGCAGCTCAGTCATCTGAGCTCGGGTTGTATATATTTGTATATATGCATTTTCCCTTTCTCCCCACCTGTTACTCTTTCTCTCTGTGCCATTAAATTTGTTATTAGTTTTCAATTTCCAACCAGAGCCTGTTCTTCCTTACTCCCCTTCTAATTTTCGGGGGGGGAGTGATAGAAACAAAACTCTGTCTGGTTTGTGGCTTGCCCTGGCCGTTTGCTAAACCAGCACACAACACTACAGCTTTTATGCTTTGTAATTTTGGCTGCTTCTAATAATTATGAATTTGAATAATCCATTGAGAATTTCTTTCTTTTTTTCTGAATTTATGTACTTGTTGTGTTCTTTCTCTTTATAAAGCACAAAGAAGATGAGGGAATTTCAAGGACATAATCACATTTTGAAAAAAACATGAAAGCTAATTTTAATTATGCATGGCCTAGCTACATAGTGCATTTTCTGATCTGTTATAATCTGGTAATATCTGAAACAGAAGACAAGGATAACTATGGGCTTCCCGCAGATTATTTTTAAAAAATGAAATTAAGGCCTACACTCTGTAGTAGTTATATTAACATAAAGTCCTGATTATAAATACATAGAAAATTTACAGTAAAAACTTAAATTTGTAAAAATTATGGTGTTTATGAGATTTTACTCATTACTTGCCAGTAGGCTTGGTACAAACTCACACATTTTATTGAATGTCTTGATCATGTATAATTCTTTTCTTTAAATGTTGTTGATGATTGTTTTCTCTCACCCTTAGTCAGAAAATTCCTTACCTTCAACATAATAACATATATTTTTAGGAAATCATGAAACCAGGAGTTAGTTGTGAGTTTCAATACAGAGTTCAAATTAATTATGTGCATTTTCTCCTCTCAGTCAAAAAAATTACAGTTAAAAATATGTGGAAAACAGAAAATAGTATACTGTTCAAAACCAAGCAAACTTCTTTGTAATTGTGGTTATGAAATTTTGCATCACAACTTTCCAAATGCAAGGAGAAGATATGACCAGATGTGACTAAAGAGGCTAAAAGGAAGTCTAGAATCTCTGTATTTATTAGTGCCTTAGTGGTACTTCAGTATTTCTGATTCAAAATGGCTGTATGATCCAGAAATGTACAAAGCATTCCTGTATTAATTTATCATTGGCAAAGCTCCTATAATTTATTTTGCATTAATAGCCAAATCACATGTAGTTATTGTTTCAGGCAGTACACTTTCAGGCTTCAAAGATAATATCTATCGTGTTTTGGAAAGTTACTCTATCACATACACTCATACTCCTTTGCTGGAGACATTCAAAATCCGCCTGGATGCGTTCCTGTGTGATGTACTCTAGATGACCATGCTCTGGCAGGGGGGTTGGACTACATGATCTTTCGAGGTCCCTTCCAACCCCTAGGATTCTGTGATTCTGTGATACTGAGTTTATTCATGGACAAATTGACTGATGAGTCCTTCACCTGACTACTTCCAGAGTAACATGGCCCTAAACATGAAACAGTTTAAAGCTCTGGAAGGATTTTGTTCTCTATTTTCTTAAGCTTCAAGACATTAACCAAACCTAGAAAAAACAGTAATAAGTTATGGTAACAACATCATAAAATGTTAATAAATGTAATCTTTGAACAAATAGTGGATTCTAGCTATCCAGTGCATCCTTCTTCTGCTCTCACAAAATAATTTTTTAAGTAAATATATTGTTAAAAATTATTATGTGATTAAGAGTAACAGTTATCAGCCTGTAACTTGCTTTTAGTCTGTGTTTCCTGCAGGAAACTATAAATTCAAAATCCATAGCTTGTTGAGAAATAGGCTGTAAGGCATGTTTCTGCTCTCTGAGAGGGTAAGAGAGATGTTTCAATAACTGAATTTGCATTTGGAAATTCAAAGCAAATTTTCTGCTATTCTTTAATATTTGTTTAGAATCTAATATTATTGAAGATGTACATAATTTTTTAAAAATATAATATTAATATGGAGAAAATATAAAAGATGCTAAGATGATGATTATTTAATTCACTTAAACGTGAGCAAATATTTTTGGAGGAAGTAATTATATCTGCCCAGCTTCTACATGAAGTATTGTTTGCAATAGGTAGGCAAACACATTAAATGATGAAAGGATAGAGAATCTTCAATTTAAACAATATTTTCGGCACAGATTTCCTTTTTATTCACATTAGTTTTTAAGCTATCAATTGTTAAAACACAACTGAAATGTCTCCTTGTTCATTTCCGAAATAAAACAGTTGCTAGACAACTGCCATCAATAATTCACAACCAAGTCCCTGATTATACACTTCACAATAACTTTTTGCAGACATGCAAACTAAATATGAATATGACATAGGTGTATTCCAAACATAAACAGTTTGTGCCAGAAAAAAGAAATGACACATTTGAAGCCACTGTATAGTATTGAATCCCTGGAAAAATGTCAACTAAATGTTTTGCAGTCAGGAAGAATACACTCTATATTATATTGTATAATTCAACAATGAAGAATTTTCTATCTTCAGTATATTTCACTATATTTTCTTCAGTGTATTTCCCCATGATATAGGAAATAGGATGTTAACACACTCCCATGAAGATTAAGAAAAAAAAAATAGTTTCAAAAGAGTGGAGAGATGTCTAAATATTGAGGAAAAAGAAATCAATTAATTTACTTTTCTTTAAGGCACATGTTTTTTTAGAACAGTTTGGATTAGGTCTAATGTGCACTAAGAAAAAATATTTGGATTACTGTTAATGAATATTCTAGGTTTTATAAAAGTTTTTAATAAATAAGCTATGTCACTTTTTTTTTATTTTTCCAGACAAGGTTGTCTTCTATAATACGTAAAAAATGTGTACTAATAATAAGATGTAAACATTCATTTATCTGAAAAGATCAAGTAATTTCTGGTATTCTGAAGATCTCGATTTATTTGTAGTATTCTCTGCAGTAAAATACATTAAGAAAAAATAGAAAAAAATTTACAGCATTCCTAAATGTGTTAACAAGATGGAATTATGACACACAGCAATTGTTATGATTTAAAGTGTTTCTACTTTTTAACTTAAAATACTCAAAGCATTAAAGAATGCTCTGAAATTTTCAATTTTGGTGCTCAACTAATCATATACACACACGGCTCTCAATATATTTCAGGGGTGGACACACTCAACATTTAGGCCTGAAACAATATTCTTTTTCACCATCATGCTGGAAGAAGGAAGAAGAAAGAACTTATCCCTGGAAATAGAAGTCCCAGGGGAAGATATACATTCTAGTAAGAGGATGAGGAAATTGTACTTTGGAGGTCTTTTCTCTTTTCTCCTGATTTGAGAATGCAAAGAGACCCTGCCCCAAATGAATGTCAAAGACTATTGAAAGTACTTTAAAGAACAATCAGTTAAGAAAAATTATCTGCGTTCCCTTGACTGCTTGATTTACATCTACTGCAAATAGTCAGTTATCAGGGGAATACCAAAATTAACTCCTGTAACTATTTCTTTAATTTCATTACAGTTTAAAGAATGTGGTTAATATAAAACAATAGAATTTATGGAATATATCAGTAAGTACAGTTCAGTATTGTATTCATATCCTAACTAATATTTGAATATTTGAGGTTTTAGCTGTCCACAAATAAAAAAGCTTTTTAAAATCATATTCTATCTTAACATTAAGTTTCCACTACTGTCCTATTATCACTCACTCATAGGTCTTTCAGTGTCATTAATTGTCTACAAAAATTGGCCATGCAGTCATGTATTTCAGGAACCAGCTTTGACTCATTNTAAGTACAGTTCAGTATTGTATTCATATCCTAACTAATATTTGAATATTTGAGGTTTTAGCTGTCCACAAATAAAAAAGCTTTTTAAAATCATATTCTATCTTAACATTAAGTTTCCACTACTGTCCTATTATCACTCACTCATAGGTCTTTCAGTGTCATTAATTGTCTACAAAAATTGGCCATGCAGTCATGTATTTCAGGAACCAGCTTTGACTCATTACTCTAGGAGAAAAATTATGTATTTTGAGGAATGGAGTGGAGAGGAACAGAGGAGAAAAAGGAAAGTTTTTTCTTCAGCTGAAGCAGAAACACTGGTTTAATTCTGTTTTGGACAGGTAGTCTGTCCCTCTTGGTTTTATATTTCAAACTATGTTTTTGTGATCATCTTGCACTGTGTGATGTGTATTTCTTTAATTTCCTTGTGTTTTGCGATTAGACCAATAATCCAAATTGTGTTAAAGCAGACAAATTGCAAGTATGAGGCTCAATATCTTTTTGATAAAATGTCAGAGAGCACGAAGCATCTGTTGGACTGCAGAATGAATATGAAGTAATGCTGAGTGAAGTCTTGCAATATGCAGTACTTAAAGGTAGAAATAAATGGGACAATGCCACTTACACAGAGTTCACAGAATGACACAAGCATTTGTCAAATTTTCTGATAGAGATTTTATAGACACAATAGCAAATGCTTGGAACCAAGAGACAAACTTTCCTTTTGCTTAGTGAGCTGCAGCTCTTTGCACACAAAAATAAAGTAAATTATTCTAGAGAAGATGTGAGAATGATGTACAAAAAAACCCCAATATATTTAAACTACAATTTAATATATATTTTCAAATGAGTACTGTGTAATCTGCTTCAGAATAATCTGTAAATATGTAAATTTCTCCCATCATCTGAGAAACATAAAAGTTCATTTTTCCAGTCATTTTTTCATCATAGACAAAAAAATGGAACAGTTTGCCTATTGCTTTCCTTGAACAGAGAATGTCCATAACCCACCAGAATATATATTTTTCTGTA
>VZRW01009853.1:140041-154905 GCA_013398125.1 Aegotheles bennettii | reverse complement strand
GCACCCGTTCCCCCTTGTCCTGATCCCCTTGGTCAGGTCCTTGCAGCAGGTCTTTCAGTCCCAGTACTGAAGCTGGGGACTGCTGGGGTGAGTTTGCACTCTTCAGGGTGGATTTTTAAGTGTTGTTATGTCGAATGCATGTTGACCCTTGGCTGAAATACCAGTACTGTTGGGTGCTGTGGTGTGGGCAGGGGTGGAGTGAGCCTGGTCAGGCACCAGAGTGCAAGCTGAGGTAGCTGGCCGTGTGTGTGGAGCAGGAACTCAGCTGCCTTGATACTTTCTTTAAGCACAGAATATACTTAACCTGTCTTTAACACCATGGTGTTACTTTAGTGTTAGACTTGTCACCATCTGATCTCTTGCATTTTCACTTTTCCAGAATCAGTCACAGAAGAAGCTGATGATGACAGTGATGATGATGATGATGAAGATGATGACGATGATGATGATTCTGAAGTTAAAGAAGAAAATGGTGTATTAGTCTTGAATGATGCAAACTTTGACACCTTCACTGCAGACAAGGACACTGTGCTGCTGGAGTTCTATGCACCATGGTGGGTTCACAGCCTGTGGTACCTCCCTAGGTGCAGGATGGGGTGGCTGTCGGGGGCTTCTCTGACAGGAAACGCTCCTAAAAAGTGAGCTTGGGATGCAGTTCTAAAGCTGATGTGAGAGTGGCATGCCTGGAGGAGAAGCACAGCCATAGGCCAGGGTAGGAGATGGTTCTGATGGTGTGGAGGTGCCCTTTTCCTGACCCTACACCATGCAACAGCCAGCTGTTTCTCCACAGATGTGGGTGGATCATGCTGAGGGATCCCATAGCAAGGGAAGCACAGCCCTGGTTCCATCCCTGCTCTGTGCTTGTCAGGGAACAGAGACAGTTCCAGGGAGTCCAGAACAGTTAGGCAGTGTGGTCTTGCAGCCTGCTATCGTGTCCTTGTGCTGGCCCACTGAGAACTTGTGCCCTTCCTTACCTAGATGGAGGAATGGAGACCTCCCTAGCAGGGACATTGCTGGAAGGCCTTCCTTCTCAAGTTCAATCTCTGCTCTTGCCCAAAGGGTGTGGTGTGAGTCAGGACATGGTGTTAGCAGTTTAAGCAGTGCCTCGTACATCTACCCAGTGATGGTAACACCAGTGTGCTCAGGATTTACCTGCATACAACTGAGACAAAGAATATAGGCCAGGATGTATCTTCTCTTGCATTCTTATGAACAAGATAGTGAGGATGGTTAGTGGGCAAAAACCAGGGGTAGAAGATGTATGCAGTGAAGTTGCTGAGTTGGGGCTGCAGCCAGAACCTCTGTTCTTTTGTGGCTTGGTGATATAAAAGGTCACTTAATCGTTTGTCCTCCTTTTCTAGTCTCTGACCAGAGGACAGAATGGGATCTTGCTTGAGATGGAGTTGCATTTTAACCAATGCCACTCTCATTGCAGGGAATCCCATCCCAGTTCAGCTGTCGGTGCTGCTATTTCTGCAGCTGTAGTTTGCCTGCATGAAAAGTGAACGTGAAGCTTAATTTATCTGAGCAGGAAGATGTGTGGTCATCACAGACTAATCACCTCCTTTCTCCTGCCATTTGAGAGGCTGAGGAGTACAGGCTGTCTGCTACACATGATTTTTCCTCATTTTTTTTCTCTGTTTTCCTGGTTTCATCTTCAGCTTGTTGAGCTGTATCCAGCTTATCTTATGCTGGTATCCTTGGTCGTGCCAGCTTTTGCAGCAGGAGCCTCTGTTCCTCCCAGAGCTCTGGTGCGGACACAGAGAGAGCAGGTGTTGCAGTACCATGGTGGGTGTGAGGTTTCATTAAGCCAGTTTAACTCCTGGTTCTTTTTCCCTTTAGTTTGATTTAAGAGGCTGGGTAGAGAAGATGAACCTCGATTAGGGAGAAGCTGAAGTCTGAATTGAGACCATATTTGGGGGGCCAGGGAGGAAGGGGAAGCACATGGTTTGCAATTTTGTTTTAAAAAGAATTGTTACCTTTTTTCCAATGGCTTTATAAAACATATATGGAAATGTGTTGCATTTTTGAATGGAAAAAAATAACAAGAAAAAAGCCCCACAAAAGTTGGGATCTGAGCAGACAGCACATTGGCTACAGTTCCTCTCTACCTGTCCATGATCTGAAAACACAGCAAGACAAACATTCTTACGTTGGGGTTGTGAGCACCTGTCAGAATGCATCCTGGAAATGCAGAAAAGCCAAATCCTCCTGTGGGTCTGTCCTGTGCTCACATATCTGCTTGTGTCCCCCCTGGCAGGTGCGGCCATTGCAAGCAGTTTGCCCCCGAGTATGAGAAGATAGCCAAAACTCTGAAGGAGAATGACCCTCCTATTCCAGTTGCCAAAGTAGATGCTACTGCAGCCACTTCGCTCGCAAGTCGCTTTGATGTCAGTGGCTACCCAACCATCAAAATCCTGAAAAAAGGGCAACCTGTTGACTACGATGGTTCTCGGACAGAAGATGGTAAGCAGCAGTCTCTGTAAGAAAGCCAAGAAGTATTTGGTCTTGCTTCTTAATGTGACTGTTTTCAAGGACTTTAATCTCAAGTTAGTGTATCTTAGGCAGAATAATACTGTGAAGGCTGAAATTCAGCCTGTCTTCTCGATTGTCTGCGTGCTAGAGGGCAGGTTTGCAGGTAGCCAGCAGTGCTGTTACTGCTGGAAGGTTTGTAGAAATAGGGCTTGACTGGTAGAGGAGGCAGTCTCATGCTTGCTGAAGGATCAGCTGCTAAGAACCATCTGGTCTGTGTATGGACTGCATATCAAACTACTTGTTTCTGGCTTAGTGAGTGTGTCCAGCTTTAATAAGAGAGGGAAATCTACCTTTTCTCTCTGTTTTGAGATGTAATTCACATGCTACAGTGCTGCAAGGTACGGATCCGTGCTCTGCCTAAGTAAGATGCTCCATGGCGTGAAGAGAGAACCTTCTTGGCAATACCAACAACAAAGTAAAGCATAAAGGAGCTTAATTAAGGAAGTGTTCTCGTGCGAGCTTGGAGTGTAAGCTTTGGTCCAAGTCCGTGCTTGCCACTCTGATTTTAAATTCTTGATACCAACTCCTGCAGTCCGTGTGCTAATGCAAACTGCTAACTGGGCTTTTGAACTGCATTTCAGCAATTGTGGCCAAAGTCAAGGAGGTTGCTGACCCCAACTGGACCCCTCCACCAGAAGCTACCCTGGTATTGACCCAGGATAATTTTGACGACGTTGTGAATGGTGCTGACATCATCCTGGTGGAGTTCTATGCTCCATGGTAAGCAAGAAGGCTGTCACTTGTGCTTTCCCAGCACAGCTGGCCTGAACACGCTTGGTCAACCTGTTTTCAGCTGTTGTGCCTCTCCTAAGAAGGCTTGCCTTGTGCAGGTGTGTGTTGCTCTGGTGTGCCTTAGTTCTAACCTGGGCCTACGACCACATTACAAAGCACTTGAAGACTAGACTGGATTTGTTGCTCAGCAAGGAGTGGTCTCCCAAACTTCACTGATAATTCTCCTTATATACGAGTTTGGGAACGTGTTCAGAGGGACTGAAAACCAAAGGGAATTGGTCCTTAGTTTAAAAATGGCCCCTAAAAATAAAACTACCTCTAGTAATGAGAGGCCAGACATAGGGGCTGGCTTCAGGTTGGAGAGACAAGTCTTCCTAGACTGAAGTGTCCTCTGGACCTTGGATAACCTCAGTTCTACTTTCTCCATTCTGGAAGAATCAACTCTTCCAATGTGAAGGTAGAAGGTGCCTAGCATGACTCATGGCTTGTACAAACTCTCCTCTCTCCTTCCCTAGGTGTGGACACTGCAAAAGACTTGCTCCAGAGTATGAGAAGGCTGCCCAGGAGCTGAGCAAGCACACCCCCCCGATTCCTCTGGCTAAGGTCGATGCCACTGCTGAAACTGAACTGGCAAAGAAGTTTGATGTTAGTGGCTACCCAACTCTGAAGATATTCCGCAGGGGCAAGCCTTACGACTACAGCGGGCCACGGGAGAAATACGGTACTGCAGCTCCTGCTTTTCCTTGCTTTTGGAGGGCTTGACCAGAAATGTTCTGACGTGTCTAGGGGACTTGCAGTCTTGTTAACATCATAGCTGGGGAACCCTGGAACACTCTGCTCTCACACCTACATAGGCCAGCAGTACAAGTTTGTTTCTGGCCTTTATAACATCTTACAGCAGTGCCATAAGCTCCTTTGAACATAAGGTAAGGTAAATACACATGGTGAACAGTGGCAGTAAGAGTAAATTAGAGTAAATAAAAAACAGTAAATAAAATAGTAAATAAAAAAAGGGCAGCCTTTAATTGCACTGCAATGCATTGTAAGGGCTGGCAAAGCACTCGGTATTAGGTTTTAGTAAGAGGGAAGACTTAAGACTATTAGAGTAGAACTTTGGCTCATAGTTAGGAGACTGAAGGGTGTAGAGTTTAAGAAGGGGGGGGTGATGTTTGAAAGATCAGCTGATATCCACGGAACTCGTGCTTGGTCACTACTTCTGAAACCAACCTGAAAGAACATCCAGAACTGCGGCTTTGAAAGCTCAGACTGAGGTCTTGCTGGTTCAGTCTTTCAGTTATGGTGGGAAGGCTGCACAGAAAGAAAGGTGTCCATGGGAAATGTGGTATAAAATGAGGTCATAGAGGGAATGCCTGAACCTCTCAGTTCAATAAATGTTCTAAGCAACTTTTTTGGGTGTGGGTTTGTCTCACAGGTATTGTCGACTACATGATTGAACAGGCTGGTCCTCCTTCCAAACAGATTCAGGCCACCAAGCAGGTACAGGAATTTCTGAGGGATGGGGATGATGTGATCATCATTGGTGTCTTCAGCGGAGAGAATGACAAAGCCTATCAGCTCTACCAGGAAGCAGGTAAAGAGTGTTTTAAAATACTAGTGTCTGTTTTGTTGAGATTCTGCCCAGGACTCTGGGCATGGAGAGAGACTTTATTTCTACTCTCAGTTCAGTGTAGGAGGTTGGACAGTAATAGGAGGAAGAAGATTGAAGAGTGATCTTCCACTTAAGAAAAAAACACACACCAGATTTTAAGGCTACAACTGAACTATCAGCCAGCCACAGGAGATATCTCCTGTTGGTACTGTGTCCCTAAAAACATGCAAACTAGAGAGGAGGGAAAATTCTTAGCTGAGGAACAAATCACAACTTCTTAAAGCCTTCCTAGCTTTGTCATCTGCTGTTTGTTTCATATCTGACAGTCCCAGAGGCTGGGCTCTGCTGAACTTGTTTAGGGTGGGGGTCCTGGAGAAAGAGTCATCATCTATCTCTGGATCAGTTTAGCTAGACCATTCCTGGCAATGTTTATTCTCAAAAACCCCTTCGATGTGACAGACATGTTAGCCATTCCGTGTGGTGGGAACTATTGTTAAGCCCTTGAAGTGCTCATTCCCTGTGATCAAATTACTCACAGCCACTCTTGGTTTCTGCCAGAGCCTTGAAAGAGCAGCATGGGCAATTGTTCTCCCCCTGGCTATGCTTCTGGGGCTGCTGTCATTTATAGCTGGGTTAGGAGCTGGTCTGGTTGCTCCAGCATGGCAAGGTACAGAACTGTTTCCCCAAAGCAAATAGATTGGCTAGGCGACCTTGTTAGTTCCTTCCCAGCCCTACTTCCTGCTGTCTGGGGGGCAGCCAAGAGGTAGGAGACTGATAAACAAATAGCTGTTTCACTGTGTGTGTTTTGGAAGCTGTTCAAGGTTTTTGAATACGTAGAACAACTTACTGAGTAGATGGGTTGTTGAACAGCATTCAGATAGTGCTTCTTGAGTTGTATGTATTTCCACGTGCTTCTCACCCCTGGGTGAAAGCTGTTCTCCAAGTCACGGGCTTGTTCTGTGTCCCACTGAGAATGGGAAGTGTGTTTCCTTGTGTTTCCTCAACTTCAGTCAGAGGCTTTCGGTTCACTTCTTTATGACTTTTCCTTCTCCCTAACCTTGATTTTATTTTTTATTTTTTCAGCTAATGCTTTAAGAGAAGATTACAAGTTTCGCCACACCTTCAGCAACGAGATTGCAAAACTGTTGAAAGCATCTCCAGGAAAACTTGTAGTCATGCAGCCAGAAAAATTTCAGTCAAAGCATGAGCCCAAGATGCATGTTTTGGATATTAAAGTGAGTATCTGGTCCAAAGCCTGAAAGTTTGTGTGTGGATTGAAGGTATATTAGCAGTTGTCATCTTCCTGGTGGAAGTACTCCACTAGATATTTGAGGCAACCTGTTTATTCCCTGAAATTGTATTGCTTTGCTTGAGAAAGCTTTGTAAAATAAACCTGGAGATTACATACTCAAGTAATAATTTACCATTAACACTATTCAGTCTAAGGGTAGAATACTACATTACCTTTAGTGCTCAAGGATTTGAAGGATGTGGTGGCAGCATTGTTTATAACATGCCCCTCTTCCTCATTCATGCACGCATCAGTATTGGTTTCAGTAGTGTGTAAGAGAAATGTTACAGAAAGGTACCTATCTCTGCACTCCTGTGACAGTGACAGCACTGGGGTGACAGCAGGAGCTGAATCAGGGCAGGTTCAGGTTGCGTGTCAGGAGAAGGTTTTTCCCCCAGAGGGTGGTGGAGCACTGGCACAGCTCCCCAGGGCAGTGGGCACAGCACCAACCCTGCCTGAGCTCCAGCAGCGTTTGGGTGATGCTCTCAGGCCCATGGGGTGACCCTGGGGTGTCCTGCACAGGGACAGGAGATGGACTCCATGATCCTGGAGGGTCCCTTCCAACTGAGCATGTTCTGTGATTCTAATGCCACTTAAATCCATTTGTCTGAGCTTTTTTCCCAACTTTTTCAAGCAGGACTCTACAGATGAATCGGAGATTAAGGAGCACGTGCTAAAACATGCTTTGCCTCTGGTTGGTCACCGCAAGCCTTCCAATGATGCTAAGAGATACACTAAGCGTCCTCTGGTGGTTGTCTATTATTCCGTAGACTTCAGTTTCGACTACCGTGTTGGTGAGTTGGCTAGGATGGCCATTCCTCTGCCCTGGGAGGAAGCAAGCAGTAGGTAAGTAGAAGTCACTAATTTTCTTGTGTTTTGGTTTTTCAGCTACCCAGTACTGGAGAGGCAAAGTCCTGGAAGTGGCCAAAGACTTCCCTGAATACGTGTTTGCTGTTTCTGATGAGGAAGATTATTCTTCTGAAATAAAAGATTTGGGCCTGCTGGAGAGTGGAGAGGATGTCAATGTTGCCATTCTGGATGAAGGTGGCAAGAAATACGCCATGGAGCCAGAAGAGTTTGACTCTGATGTGCTCAAGCAGTTCGTGCTGGCATTCAAGAAAGGTACAGTTTCTGAAACAGGGATCTCTAAGCCATTTGGTTTCTTTCCCCTTCCAAGAGTTTTTCCTGAGGCAATGGCTAAAATAAAGTCGTATTTGCATCCTTACAGTGCTCTGTGGCTTAGAGCTTTTGGATGTTTCTTGCTTTTATTTTATTATGGTTTTTTAAGTCTCAGTTCATTACCTTTGCTTGAACTGTGCTGTGGCATCTCGCTGTACCCTAACACTGAGCGTGTTTGGCAAACCTGAAATGTTCTTGCAGCTTTGAAGTGTGAGCTGATCATTTGGATTTGGGACTAGGATCATAAATTTCATATTTATATATTGTGGATGGATGGCCATAAAAGAGGGAGAGAGGTTCTAGGGAATTGTGAAACAAATTGTTGCCTGTATTTTACAAGGTTATTGAGCTAAAATGTCACCAGCAAGCCAGCCTGTGTTCCCTGCAGAGGGAAGTTCATTTACTGGTGGGAGGATGTGCTTGGAATCATGGAATCATTGAGGTTGGAAGAGACCTTCAAGCTCACCCAGTCCAACCCCCACCTCCATCCCCACTCACTCACAGCACCCAGCGCCACATCCAGACGCCTCTTGAACACCTCCAGGGACGGGGACTCCACCACCTCCCTGGGCAACCCATTCCCACCCCCAATCACCCTCCCAGGGAAGGAATTGTCCCTGATGTCCAACCTGAATCTCCCCTGCTGCAATTTCAGGCCGTTCCCTCTCGTCCTTTCCCTGTGGGCACGGCAGAAGAGACCGACCCCCCCCTCACCCCAACCTCCTCTCAGGGAGCTGCAGAGAGCCAGGAGGTCCCCCCTGAGCCTCCTCTGCTCCAGACTGAACACCCCCAGCTCCCTCAGCCGTTCCCCATCAGCCCTGTGCTCCAGGCCCTTCCCCAGCTCTGTTCCCTTCTCTGGACACCCCCAGCCCCTCGATGTCCTTTTTGCAGTGAGGGGCCCAGCACTGACCCCAGCACTGGAGGTGCAGCCTCACCAGTGCCCAGCACAGTGGGACAATCCCTGCCCTGCTCCTGCTGGCCACACTGTGCTTGATGCAGGCCAAGGGGCCATTGGCCTTCTTGGCCACCTGGGCACACTGCTGGCTCAAACCCAGCCAGTTGTCACCCAGCACCCCCAGGTCCCTTTCTGCTGAGCAGCTCCAGCCCCTCTGCCCCCAGCCTGGAGCGGTGCCTTTGCTTCTGGAGGAGATCATGAGGGTTACTCTTACTGTATTCTAACAATGGTGTTGTGTTTTGCTTCCTCCTAGGAAAACTGAAGCCCATTGTGAAGTCCCAGCCAGTGCCAAAAAATAACAAAGGGCCTGTGAAAGTGGTAGTGGGTAAAACCTTTGATACCATAGTGATGGATCCAAAAAATGATGTTCTCATAGAGTTCTACGCCCCGTGGTGTGGACACTGCAAGAAACTAGAACCGGTGTACACCGAGCTAGGCAAAAAGTACAAGAATGAGAAAAACCTGGTCATAGCCAAGATGGATGCTACTGCTAACGATGTGACAAGTGACCACTACAAAGTGGAGGGGTTCCCCACTATCTACTTTGCTCCGAGGGACAAGAAGAACAACCCTATTAAATTTGAAGGTGGGGACAGAGATTTAGAGCATTTGAGCAAGTTTGTAGAGGAGCATTCAACAAAACTCTCCAGAACAAAAGAAGAGCTTTAGATAAGATGAGGGTGGTGAAGAAAAATTGCTTGTACGTTGTAGTTAAAACCAAGTTACTGACAAAACTTGGTGAGAGAAGAATTAAGCAGTTTGAGCAACAAAGTTCTTGAGCAGTAAAGCAATTGCAGTATCTTTTTTTTATATGGCAGAACAGTTTTTCTGGACACTGAACTTATATGAATGTCTTACATTAGTCATGGTTTTGATCTTTGGAGAAAAATACATCCTTTATTTTTTGTGACTATCCTGAGCTTGATTATTTGATTATTCCAGTGCAACTATTTTTTAAGTTAAAAGATATTACCAAAAAAAAGAGAGAGAACCAGATCCCTCTGCCAAACAGATTTTCTTTGTCTGATTTGTTGGTATGGTTACTGGGGGGAGCAGTGTTTTGAGCCAGTCTCTCTCTCGTTTCTGTTACATTTTTGTATACCTGTTCATTTGACTGTATCACCATATTCATTGCTAAGGGTAAGAATGGGGGGTTTCCTAAAGCGTGGAGGAATTATTTGATCCTTTTGAGGTAAGACACAGTGACTTGCTAACTAAACGTGCTCTACGCCTGTCTGCCTTTGCTTTGTGCCCATCTGTACAGGGGGAGATGCTGAAATAGAGAGTTTCTCTACTTTACCTCTCTTTACTAGTCCCTGGTGACCCATTGATATCTTAGTCTTCCCAAGTATGTTCTGGAGTAATTGGAGTGTAGCAGAGAAAGCAGCTAGTGGGTGATAATGCTTGGATTCTGGTGCATCAGGTCTGTGTTACCATTTCCTTTCCTTTTGCAGAGAGGGAAGTGTTTGCTAATGATTCTAACTGGGGGAAGCAGACCAAGACCTGCTGATGGGCTTTATTCCTGTGGCAGTTACTGCAGGTACAAAGGATAATCACATCATGTCTGTGCTCCACTTGGCAATACATGCCTTTAAGAGTGGATTTTGGTCTTGAATGTACTAGTTTAGATACGTCCATAAATTTATGGGCCATGTTGGGTTGGCAGGCTGCTCCAGAAGCACTGCCTGCCTCTCCTCAGAGCTGTGATGCTTCAGTGTATGCAACTGGAGTGTCACAGAGACAGTTTTGATTCATACTTTGTTTTACAGGTAGTGCTTCTCCTAGCAGCACTGTTTTGTCTTGCAAAGGACTGATACCATCAGTCTTGGTTCAGTGTTTCCTTGTTGCATTAGTTCTCAACCTTTTGGAGGGTGTGCAACACTAAAACCACCACCCTATCTTTTCTTCTGGGGAGGTGGAGTCCTCTGAGTAGCAAGGGCAAACCCATGTCCAGGAGGTGGCTGTTAAGGTGCAGTCTAAGGACCCAGAAGGGCCCACAAGGCAGTACATAATCCTTATCCTCTCCTAATGCACTTTGCATCACTGTTAACAGAACGATTCCCCCCTGACTGTTAACAACCTATGTAGCAAAGCGTGGCTGTTGAGTCGTTCTTGCAGAGGTCTTGTGTGAAGGTTTTTTATTAATTAACATTTTATCTGAAGCTGGTGATCAAAGCTCACCACTACAAATGCAGAGGGTGGTACCAAATCCCCATGGGGTGCCAGCGTGTGCTTGGATGCTGTTCAGCTCCTGTTTATCAGCCTGCACTGGGAATGGACGTTGGCTGAGTGTTGCAGTTTGCATGCTCAGCCCTGATGGGGGGTGGTGGGCACATCAAGCTCTGTGTGAACTCAACTGGTACAGAGCCTTGCATTTGTTAAGCAGCTTGGCTTTGGTTTGCTGTGCACAAGTTTCAAAACCCCCTTCTTCAGTGCAGAGTGGGGGCTGTGAACAACTCTGGACAAAGGCACCTTGGTTCCCAGGCAGTTCTGGGACTTCAACTGATAATGCTGCACAGCTTGAAGTGTGGAGGTGTGGCAGAAATCCCTGCAGTGGGTTTGTTGGAGGGGGCTCCTGATTACCAACTACAAAGGGTTCTTTGTCCTTGTTGTTGTCTTGTTCTGGCTGGACCCGTGGTGGGTCCCATGAAGCCATGCAGCCATGGGCAGGAGAAACGTTTCCCTGGCATGTGTGACCTGTTCTGATATCTGTGCCCAGGATTCCACAGAGCTCAGAAGTCAGCTTGTTTCCTTTCAGCTTCTTTGGAGGTTGCTGTGCATTGAGGGTGGTTCCTCCAGTTGTGTGTGTGCTTCAGAGGCCACAGAGCAATGCCACGTTAACATCAGTGCTGGAGTTTCTGTGCCAGGAGCAGCTGGTTTGACATGAAGCCACTGTGCTGATACCTGACCCGTTGCAGCGTGGCTTTCTGCACGGTTCCTGGGTATGTGGACAAGCTCTGTAACACCGTGAAATGTAAATTATCTGTGTTGGCAGAGGCTGGGGGAGACTGCTTGAGTCTGGAAGGACATGACCATTCTCCAGTGTCACTTCTGCATGTAGAGAAGAGATCTGCCCTGTGAATTATCGTGAATCCTTATGGTAGAAGGGTGGAGGTTTCAGAAATGCTGTTTGATCAGATCCCAGTCCATGTGTGGTTTGATTAACTAAAAGGTAAAGCCAGTCATGCAAAGACAACCCTTACCACAGTCAGTAACCCAGTCCTCCAATTGCAATTCCCAATTGCTGGGCTTTTGAGCAGCCAGTTGTTTATTCATAGTGAAAGCTGGTGCTTGTCAGCCTGCTCTTGAGTAATGCCCTCCTCCTTGCTTTGAGTTACAGCAGCCTTCCTGAAATCCAGTGTTTTGCCTTTACAAAAGGGGGGAATTGCTCTGCAATCCAGCCTGGTGCATAGCTGCACAGTATGGCAGCAGGAGAGTAAAAGGAAATACAGCAGAAGGTGGGCTCAGGTGAGAAGCAAATGGTAACTCCAATTTCCATGATCATATTTTGATTGCTTTACGTATCAGGCCACAAGTTTTCACCTGTTTACTTTCCATATTCAGCCTAATAACTTGTGTTTAACCTATGCGCGTGTTCCAAAAAGAAGTGCACAACACAACCAAAGCTCCATGATGTGAAGTGCTGATGCTACACCAATTTCTGAAGCACGGAATGCGTTCAGGCAGTGGGAGATGCCTTTCCAACGTGGTGTTGCTTTGAGCAAGGAAGGCAGGCTTGCATTCACTTCCCAGGGCAAGTATTTCATGTAAAGTATGCTAACACCTTTGGACAGTAGATCTGAGTCACATTTTAACGTGAGGTTTGGCTGTTTCATGCTTTGAGTTGTCCTTTACAGTCTCAAGATGATCTAACAAGGACAGGATAGCCAGTAAAACTCCAGTAGCTTGATTAAAGTGTAGCTCTTCCCACCCAGGAAGTCTTCAGAGTGCCTAAGGACAGGTGTGTGGAGCTTTGTTGAGGATCCTTTCACCACGCCTGAAGGAGCAGTAGTAGAGCACATAACTACAGCAGATGCAAATGAGAGGTGTCTGTTGGTGTGTTAACCAGTCTGTTGACATGTAAGTGGCCTTACTAACCTGTCTGCCTCTTCGTTTGTCTGAGATCACCCTTAATGTTCAATTTGGACAAATGAGCCGATCTTTAAATAGAAAAGTCACATTTTCAATAAAAAAAGGTTTCAGTGGGTTTGTTTTTCATTCTTTCCCTTCCACGATGCCCAGTACACACTTGAGATCCTTGAAGCACTGCTGTTCTCTATAGGGGCACAGCAGCTGGTGTAAGGGTGACACTTCCCCATGTTGGGAGCTGCCCAAAGAATGTGTGGGGATCAAAAGGTCTTTGATCAGTGATGTGACCACAGCTGCAGTGGTGTGAGCAACTCGGTGTTTGGTCGGGTGGGGTTTTTCTCCTCAGTGCAGCCTGTTCTGCTGAGACCTGTGGGAATGGTCAGCTTGGTCAGACATACAGCACTTACACTTGAGCTATGGATACTTAATGAAGAAGTCATCCTCCTGGCTGTGGAACACCGCACTTTGAACAACCAGACCTAACTCATTGATGGAGAACAATGCCTGGAAAGGAAAGATGGAACCAGGATAAAGTGTAAAGGTCACCACACGTGTGTAACTGATTAACCAGGTAATATAGCTGGTCACCTATGTGACTGGCAAATACACCTATGTCACTAGCAAATACAGATCAATAACTATATGAGTACAAGAAAACCTGGGAAAACATTTCATCTGAGAAATGTATCAGCTCAGGCATAGAGTAAGTAGAATGTTCTGAAGATGTTTTAGTAGGGAATTGTAGATCTGGCATTACTGTTTGGTTAAAAAAAAAAATGGTTTGGTTTGAAACCTTTCTTGCTTTCTTTTATCACTAGCTGAAATCAGTTACCAATTAGGCCACACATTTTTAATGGTAATAAAAGAATGAATGAGCATTGCCTGACGAGAGAGAGAGGTGCTTCTCTAACAGGCAAAGAGACTAACAGCTAAATTTAGTTGCTTCATAGACTTTGGAGTGTCCATCAAATGCATTCAGAAATACAGTACCAGACTTACTGTTTGCCACCAGAAAGAAGTGGTTATGTGGTTCTCTGCTGTCTAAGTTCCCTTTCTCCTAAGGTCGAGTTGTCTGTCTTCTCTTTTATTAAACAGATTCCAGTGTTAGCCTCTCAAAATAAGAAATACCCAGCATTATGGTGGCAGCAAAGTTTTCTTCATCCCAAGTCATGATTTATTAAGTCCAGTAAAAGACTCGATAGCTAAAAGTGAGGTGACTGGTCCCTGCGGTGGAATGTGAAGTCTGTTATTGGGGTTGCACCCACAGCACAAAGATTCTCTGGTACAGGGAGAATTGAGCGTCTCGGACAAGATTCCAAACAAAGAGTGGTGAATAAGGAGTGATCAAGCTCCAGCCAGCAGGAGATGCTGAGGAAAGGGCCTGAAAGCCACCTCTCTGTCAGGCTGAGGAAGGTTTCTTGAGGTCATGGGAATGTGCTTGCAGACTGTTAGGACCCTCAGCATAGAACTCCCTCTGGAATGCAGGTGACCCGCAGGTTCCATTGAGGAATTCCTCTTTAAGCAGGAAGTGTGACCCTCTGTGGTTCTGTAACAGTGGTTATAGCACTTGCCTGAGGTCAGGGAGACATCTTCCCCTTTTCTTCCTAAAAATGCTCAGCTGTGCATCTCTGAGATGATGCTCTAGGTGTCTGCCCATCAGAGATAGCCGGGCTGTCCCTTCTGCTGTGCCTGTTTAGAGACATTCAAATGGTTTTGTTTTCTCTAACTCAACAAAAACTGGGTAGCTGGGGGACAGGCCCAGCTTACTGATCTTGGCTGCAGGACAGGCAGATCCTTCTCACCCAGTGCTTAGACCTGACCCATATTGTGCTGGAACAGGGCTGCCCAGGGGAGCATGGACAGAGCAAACAGCTTGGTTACCAGCCCTGGTGCATGGGACTGCTGGAACAAGGCTGCCTGAGAGGACACAGGGCCAATGGCTCTGCTACCAGCCCTAGTGCATGGGACTGCTGCTCCTAGCCCCCCCAGCTGATGGTCCTCATGGATCGGGAGAAGCTGGAGGGTCCATCCTGTTCCTCCTCAGCCCTGTGTGTGGGAGACAGGTGGGAGACAGGTGGGAATTACCCCTCTGCTTTGGGAGTAAAGGGCTGTAAAGGGAAGAACTGGCGGGTGGTGGAGTCCCCATCCCTGGAGGTGTCCAAGAGGCGTCTGGATGTGGCGCTGGGTGATGTGGGTGAGTGGGGATGGAGGTGGGGTTGGCCTGGGTGAGCTTGGAGGGCTCTTCCGGCCTCGATGATTCCATGATTCCCTGATCCTCTATTGCAATCCCGGGTATGGATTGTCACACGTTCCCAGCTCTCTGCTTTGGGTGCCTGCCCGCGGTAAAAGGGCGGGTGGGCTGCAAAAGACCAGTCAAGTGCAGCAGTGGGAAGGGGGGAAAGAGAGAACGAGGAGATCAATCTGTAACTGACTGTGAACGATCGATTGAGATGCCCCACTACCTTCGGACCAGC
>VZRW01009853.1:111234-139299 GCA_013398125.1 Aegotheles bennettii | reverse complement strand
CCCCCAGCTCCCTCAGCCGTTCCCCATCACCCTGTGCTCCAGGCCCTTCCCCAGCTCTGGTCCCTTCTCTGGACACCCCCAGCCCCTCGATGTCCTTTTTGCAGTGAGGGGCCCAGAGCTGACCCCAGCACTGGAGGTGCAGCCTCACCAGTGCCCAGCACAGAGGGAAGCAAGCTGTTGGATCTGCTTGGCTGCAGGAAGGAACTCCATGCCCGACAGCCTCCCTGCAGTGTATTTTTCAGCTTCTTCTTCACGTAGCAAAGGAATCAATCAGAACCAATTCACATAACTTATTTCCCTGGGCTGCCCTTCCCACCCTCCAGAGGGCTGCTTTGGCTGGGGAACCAACCAGTGGTTTCCTACCTTTCTCCTTCCCTGCAGGCCTGTGGTTATTGAAGGCAGCTGGTTCTCCTGGGCTTGGAGGGCTTGTCCCAGACTTTCATTTGAAGGCCTGTGGGTACTTGTCTCCACTGGCTGTTAGGCCCAGTGCAGTTCTTCACTGGGAGTGTTTCCATAATGGACTTCACCAGTCGAGTCTGCCTTCCAAGGCTTGGAAGTCTCCTCGGGTGCCAGCACATGTTCTGGGTAACAGCTGTGCTGGTTGAAGGCTGGGCAGGAGAACATGCAGTTCTATCCCCACAGTCCCAGGCTGGTGAGTTTATAGTGAGGTGTAACATGCCCAAGGTGCGTGGGATTTTAGTGACCACTGCAGAAGAGACACAAGTATCTTCTTTAGGCCCCCAATACGTAGGCAGGAGGAGACTTGGCTCCCTGTGCCTCACCCATTGCTATGTTCTCGTCATGTCCCCTCCTGGTCCCTCCCCAGGACCATAGTGATGATAGGTGCTCTTCTTCTGCCATGGCCTTGCAAACTGCCACTGCCATTGCTATTGCAGGACATGCTGAGAGGAGCCCCTGTGAGAGCATGAAACTGATGAAGTAGGTTGTTAAAAACCTTGCGACAGGCTTGGATCTGGAGTGATCCATGGTTATGGAGAGTAGCAGGAGACGGGCAGAACCAGCTGTAGCAGGAAAGGAAACTCATCACGCTGTCAGAAAGGTGGCTCTGTGTCACATAGAGGAGTCAGCCAGAGGAACTCTCCCAGCAGCAGTAAAACCTGAAACACAGAATGTTCATGTTTTGTAAGGCTGAAAACACCCATCTGTGGGGAAGAGGTGTAGTGAGAGGGTGGGGGTTACCAAAGGATAGATGCTTAATGGTCTGCATGGATTACTAGTAGCAATGTTTTGACTTCTTGCTTTGGAGCAGGACCTGCAGCACTATTAGCTACCCAGAACCCAAGCGTACCTATCTGATCTTTACCTTGCTGCAATTAAATATAGTCACGGGTAATCACCAAGATGCTATGCACCTTGATATCAGTTTAGTCTTTCTTGTTTTCTTCTAAGAAAGCTTTATTTGATATCATTACTACAAATTGAGTAAATTCTGGTCAGTTTTATTTAGTTTGGATTTAGTTTTTCCTTGCTTGTTAGATGATCATGGATCCATCTCTCCTGGAACCATTACTGGAACACAAATAAGGTCCGACTTGTTGCCTAGTCCTCCTGCTTCCAGTGAGAACTCTCTACAACAGCAGAAAGTACTGGAAACTATTTGGAGCCCATGGTGCCATTCATTGTGGCTAGAGAAATGTTCTTTAAAAAAGAACTGTTTGCAAATCAATTTATTTTGCCCATACTGTTTTTCTTCTCCGAAACTTCTTGTTTTTTTCAAGGGATTTTTTCACTGTACTGAAGCTCTTTTATTCCAGCTAGCATGCAAATAGGTTTCCATTTTATTTTTATACTCACTGATAATTAGGCCCACACCTTCAGTAAGTGTAAACCAATATTGCTTTATTAACATCAGTTACTGTTAGCTGTTATTCACATCGAAAAAGTAGCCACATGGCTCACCAAAACCAGCACCCAGTGGTACAAACAGCAGGCAAGGGACACTCGCCCCCAAGCTCCTTAAGGGAGAGATTTAATGTGTCTCAATTTACACCAGCTAGGGTCCTCGGAGTATTCATGGGGCGAGGGCAGTGGCAGGGAATGATGCACGTTCTTAAAGCATGCCTCCTTTAGATATCTAACCCACCAGTGTTTAAAATTGGTCTGGAACGACTTCTTACATTATAGATCTGTATTTTCAAGACAACGGTGAAAATTATTTCATGTGATGCTGTTATCAGCACTTCCTCAGCTTCCCCCTGCTCAGCGTTTCAGTCCTGAGAGGGACAACCTGCATCACCATGAAAACATTTTGTGTTTTCTGGGGTGGAAACAAATTGTGAAGTATCTGGAATTACACAACACGTCTTTTTTTTTTTTTTTTCTTGCATAGCTTCCATACAATTTAGAGTTTGGGAAGCCTCTCTCCCCACTGGGAATTAATTAAAATAACTTTATGTAACCTCTGTGGACTGTAGGTATTTGCATATTCAGAGTTTTCTAACACTTTTCCCTAGGGAACACTTGCTGAGGGAATAGCTCAGCTTTTTCAGCGGAGGTAATGATGTTGCATATTTGCAATTATTATTTCCGACACTAAGCATTGAAATTAATACTTCCAGAATTCAGTTTAAGCAACAAAACAAACTTCTAGTGAAAGGAGAACTTTGCCTAGAGAGAAGGTACTATGTCTGTACTTAGAATCTGTTCAAAATGTTTTGCCTTAATGAGAGAATTTTGCAACCCGTTAGCCTTATGCTATTTCCCTATCACTCAGCTAAAAGGAATTGAGTGAATTTCACAAGAAACTTGGTCATATCGTAAGGAAAATCAATTTTACAAGTTTTTGTTTACCACATTGGACTCTTACAGGTTTATGGTATGGATGTTGTGGCCAAAACAATTGTGAGGATGGTGTCTAAAGACTGATGTGGAAGCTAGAAAGAAAACAGTTTTCATCTTGCAGTTCTTTCTGGGGACAACCCTCAACCCTCCAGGACTGGGACTAGCCACTGAGGACTCCAATTTGTCTCCCTGGTGGAAATTTCGGTGGTCTCAATTAAGTTACCTTAACCTTTTTCTCCTGGTCTGCTGAACTCTATGTGTCTGAGATGCAGAAACCCAGTAGCTCTGTAAATAAGCTACTCTGAGCCTGAAAAGACCTATCAGTCTGGGAGAAGTGATTAAAAATTCCTAATGAAATTTCCACTTGGGTGGGTAAACTAAGAGCACGTGATTGAGTGTGACAACACCTCTCTCACTAGCACTGATATTTATATCACATTCATTTGCATGAGCCTCCACTGTTGCAGTTTATATCACAGAGCAATAAAAAGTTCACTAGTTTTTGCTTTCCAATATTCTAGTTATTAATACGCTAATTAATTCTCTGAGCAATTAATAAAACCAGTCTATAAAATTTCATTTCAAACCTAGCAGCTGGATATAAATTTCACAGGTTCAGAGTGTGATGAAGAAAAGGAATTTTCTAGAAAAATAATCATCACATAAATATCAGACACTTTGTGGCATTCTTGCCTCCCAGCGTAAGGTAGAGCGTAAAGACTTGCTGTCCAAAATAGCTATTGAGCTGGCAGTTGGATTTAGTAGGAATTTACCTGCTGATCTAGTGCCTGCAAAGCCATCCATGAGACGCAACCAGCAGAGCTGGCTGATGCATTCTTAGTGGACTCCCAAACAGTCGAAAATTAAAAGTTTAAATTTTAAATCCCCTCTCAATTAACAACAGCTTGGGTTTTTTTTGAAGGAAATACTTTGAGACTGACCCTTTCCTACATTTCTTCTAGCAGCATACATGCAGCTTTTTCTGTTTGCAGTGACTGCCTCTTCTTCGCTCAAAATTTGACCTCCAGAACATTTTTGGGCAACGACAGGGTGAAGTCTACATTTAGGGTGTACATACTACCCCAAGATTTGTACAGGCATCCAAGGTGATGTCTCCTTCTCTGGAGACATTCAAACCCCGCCTGGATGCGTTCCTGTGTGATGGACTCTAGGTGACCCTGCTCTGGCAGGGGCGTTGAACTGGATGAGCTTTTGAGGTCCCTTCCAACCCCTAGGATTCTGGGATTCCGTGATTCTGTGATTGAGCACTGAGGGAACCAGCAGCCTCCCTGCTGGGATGCCGGCAGGCATGGCCAGACAGGCAGCAGCTCGGCAGCCATATGCCTTGCATATTAACTCCAGGAACCGACACCAGGCTCTCCGAGGCACATATCCCTGGGGATTTTGGAGGGCTGTGTCCCTGCGGTGGGGAGGACAGGACTCAGGGGTGGGGAAGTTTCCCGGGCCCTGTCATGGAATCAGAGCTGAGTGTTTGCACCCACTGTGGGCTAGGGAAGGGAGCAGGGGTATCATCACGTTGGTTAGTGCTGCTAAATTAAATATTAACATGAGGCAAATGAATGTTCGTGGAAGGCTATCTTTGGTTATCCATGAAAAAAACCTTCCACGCTCTTTGAGAAGGGATAGTAGCAGTGAGACACCCAGAAGGGACAAATCAGGAACTGGTCCAGAAAATCTCGAAGGGGGGCAGGAGGAAATGTATATATTTGATTTAAATCTATGACAGGTTTCTGCTGATGTATTCGTGTCATTTGTTTTGTGATTCTTGATTTTCAGGGCTCGTGGTGCAGCTGCAGCTCTCACCACCCTTGTGTGTTCAGCCTGCGGACACAGGGTGTGGAGATGGCAGCAGGAGCACACAGTGCAACTTTGCCTCTGCAGCTCAGACCGCAAAAGAAACCTTTTGTTTGTATGCTGTGCATTCAGATGGCTGTAAGGCATTTATAAGGTAGACAGAGCTGAAAGGAAAGCAGTGGAAAAAACCCAAAGGGTAATGGAAAAGGTAAATGGGAACAATAGCATTTAAACAAACAGGCTTTAGTTGAACGATAAATGCAGATTTCAAATGGATGGGAAATACTGATACAAAGAACCTAGAGGAAAATTAACCTGCAGTGGCTAAGGATATATTGCTCTCAGCACAATTGACATCTCACAGCTGACTTAAAAAAAAACCCCAACACATAACCCCCCAGACTAAAAAGAGGGGGCTCAGATGGCTTGAGGCTACCAGCTTCCAGCCACCACCTGTGGGAAGCAATCATCAAAGAAAGATTTGAGGCTCACAATGACCAAAAATTAAATAGCTCTCTATATTAAACGTGGGCCTCCACCTTGCTCAGTGGCTGTGTTCTCTGACAATCAAATGGCACGTTTGCTTAAAGCACTTGGAGCAAAATTCTCGTGTCTTGCATGTGAAAGGTTTAAAAGATGTGAAAGATTTTTGCTATTTATCTTTTTCACTCTTCCATTTCATTAATGTGTGAAAAGAATGCTTGGAGTTGTAAGCATGATTTGTTAGGAACAAAAGCTGTGTAATTAAAGCAGACTCTCAGGTGAGTGACCCCTCGTTCCTCCTCTGCCCCCAGCAGTGAGTAAGGCTTTCAACTGCCATTGCACCAAGGGCTTTGAAGCGCAGTGACTGTGTTACTGACAATGGTAACAATCAAGGGAGTAGCAGGCACTGGCTTCACAAAGAAACTGCGGAAGAAGGCATATTCCATGAGGGATTAAGATTATGAAATTAAAAAATATCTTCTTGACTCGATGCTCATTTGTTCCAGAAAATCAGATGCCGGCAAAAAAGGCTGTTTGCTTACAAATGAAGAGAACAGGCAACTGTTACAGTCACTAAAGCACTTGGAAAGGCAGAGGCAGGATGAGGAAGGTTGAATTACATGTGTGTGGTGCTGGAAGTATTCCTGGACCTGAGCAGCTGCACCCCTGCTTTATCCTGCCTGTCAGAGCTCCGTGTCAAACCCTCCTTGTGTAACGTGCAAGTACAAGCGGTAGCAGACAATGTACTGAACGCGGCAGCAAAAGACCAGTCAAGTTCGGCAGTGGGAGTGGAGAAAGAACAAAGAAATCTGTAACTGACTGTGATCAATTAATTATAAATACCACTGCCATCGGACCAGCCGAGATACAGCCCTGGTAGGGACAGTATTTATATCACAGGCAATGGCACACCATTGCTGTCATGATGACCTCGCTAGTGTTTTAGTTATGCGAAATAAGAAGCTTGCAGGTTTCTCCCCTAAAACTACTGCAGCTGCCTCCTCTCTCCCAACCCAATGTGCGAAATATTCCTTGTGGACCTTCTCCTTTGAGCCCCACCGGGCACTACTGCATGATGGGTAATGAGATGCAAATGAGGAGCTCGAGCCGTACATTGGAAATTGCTGCCGAAGGGTGCTCGTCTAGTTCTTTTTCCAGCAGCCAGGCAGGCGGTGCGGGTGATCTTCGAGAGGAGATAAAAACTGTTCCCAGGTGATGTTGAGCAAGCAGGGTTTGCATGCACGCTCTGCACCCACACCTGGGCACCTGCATCCCTCCGGAGCCAGGGGAGCAGGGGCACTCACGCCTCTCCACAAGTACATCCTTCCACCTATGGCTCCTCTAAGGCCACAAAGTCCTCTCCGCCTCCCAGAGCTGCTCGTTGTTGGCATCTCCTCTCTGCTCCACACCCCAGTGCTGCACGGGAGGAGATGCAAGAGGCCGGTCACAAATGGGTGAGGATGGGATCTTGATCTCAACAGGGAACTATTCCCCCAAACCAGAACTTTCCACCCAGGAATAAAGAATAAAATAAATGCTTCAATAATGTGGGGGTTTTTTTGTTCTGTTTTGTTTTGTTTTGTTTTCTGACAATGTTAGAGCTGAAGTGCATCAAGGAAAGAACACACCCAAAAGGCAGAGTTTCAGAAGGCAGAAAGGGGGACAGGGAAAAAAAAAGAGCATGTCATTGCATAAAATCAGTTAAAATGCAATGTGAGGGATGCACACGACTTGGAATGCTCCCTAAGATGATTTGCTACTGCTCTTCTTTGTCAAATAACTTGGTAATGCTGTAGGTATCTTTGGTTAGGGATTTGTTTGTGCGACAGAGCTCACTCATGCCTGTTTTACATTAGGAATATTGTATTCAAGCTTTTCAGATTATTCCCTAATCTAACAACATCTTTTTTGGACTATAGCACAGTCGGAACCTGCTTCACTTGCTACTGCTTCAAAATCTGCTTTGCTGCGAAATGTATTTCCTTCAAAACACTGCAAAATTAGGCTGCTCTCAGCTGCCTCAGTGGTTTTGTTTCAGAGGGCCTCATCTCCAGTGGAGACTCACTTTGAATGTAATAGGACAGACTTTTATAAGAGGATTTCTTTATAGCTTGCATTGATTTGTTTGTTGCAAGCCACCACTCTTCCGACTAGCTCTGTTAATTTTAATGCTGACTTCTTCTCTCTCATTATCCCCCATCTGTGTGTTTAGCTACATCTTCAGGGACTTAACCTACAATTAAAATATTGACATATTAAGTGGGAGAGTTAATGTTGCTGCAGAAGCCTTTATTATTACTTACATATAGCTACTTTTAATTAATTTTGCAGACTGAGGAAAAGGCAGCAAAGATACCACAGCGTGCTTCAAATCCAGCGTGCTACACAGCATTTCACTGTCTAATGGTAGTGATGGGGGTAAAGGCATTCACTAAAAGCAACAAATGACCTCACTCAACACTTCAACATACACTGTAAACCACATTCCCAAGAGTGCTTGAGGAATGCAAGCTGCCAGACGATTCGATAAGCAGGATCACATCACCTCTACATCTGCCAATGTAAAGAATAAGAGGTGCCTCCTTCCACTGCAGAGGAAGGGAATAGTAACTTACATCAGTCAAAGCATTCTCCTCGAGAAAAACTACTTCTCCTCGAGGTGAAATATGTTATCAGTATTGCTATCTTAGCAAACAATAGCATAGCTCATATCTCAGGAAGGAGTTTTGTTCATCAGGATGCTCATTCAAAACGCTGGGAAGTAAAAACCCCTTGATTTCCAGACAGCCTTAATCAATCTAATGAAAATATAAGAGTCTGGAGCCAACAAACGACCCTCCCAAGTGACGTAATCTGGCTACAGGGTTGCAGTGGGTGGAGTTGAGGTCCCAAAGACATCTATTTTCTTCCTTACCTTATATTTCCTAAGAGCAACACAAGGAATATTTTTTATAATGTTTTCCTGAACATCCCTGGACTCATACAGTGCCAAAAAGCAACACAACCATGGCCAAGAAGAGGCAGTGCAAACAGGGTATGGTGATGCAGATTTCCAATTGATGGCTGAGCTCCCTGGTCAAAATCAGCCCACAAAATATGTCAGTATGGCATTCCTTTTCTTTGAAGTAACTTCTTTAGGTTCTCTGTAGCGTGCTGGCCAGCTCTCTAATTCATTACAGACTTGCCAGTGTCTGCTGAAGACAAAGTGATGCCATCGGTCTGAGTTTCTCACTAGCATATACTGCTTCTGCTTTCTTCCCAGGAGTTTCAGTAAGTCCATAATACTTCAGAATCACCAGAAACCATGTGTAGCAGCAGAACTGTCACGCTGTTTTTTGTCTGTTGCCTATAACTGCAGTGATAAATAGCAGGATATTCCAGAGACTGAAGGAGTGATCAGATAGGGACACGATGTAGTTGGGCAGAGTCTTGTTTCACCTAAGGGTGAAACCCATAACCTTTCACCTAAGGGGAAGCCTATAAACTGGCATTTATGTAATTGGAAATTTGGACAGAAATACTGTCTTTTGAGCATTTCCAGACATGGGGGAGAATGTTCTTCTAACTTCTCACTTTCTGGTATAAAGGTACAGTATGATTTAGTATGGTGAATCAGCTGAGTATTACAGCTTATTAAGTTATTAATTCAGAACAACAAGCTTTCTCACTTCTAAAGGCAAGAGATTTGTAATGCTCATGGCTACTAGCTTGCTCAAAAATAATCTGTTCAGAGACTAAAGATAATTTTATTTGCTCCTGTTCAGACAACTTTAGAAAAAGTCACCTGAAAATTGATTTATATCAATTTCAAACACAAAAATTACCTTGCAGTCTATTTTGTTCCGACAGCCCCGACCACCTCCACTCAGAAATTTTTATTTCCATTTAAATTGCCTACCAGTAAGTCTCTTGCTAGTCTCTGTACTTCATCTTCCTAATCTGACTCATTCTCCCAAAGCTGAATTGATATTGCAATTTCCTAATTTATGATGACACGTGATTTCCTAATTTATTCAGGAACCCATGGCTGCTGAAATCTTAATACAGCAGTAATGTTATGCCTTGTATAAACTTGTATATCAACCATATTTGTTATTTGGAGTGTCTGTGTTGAATTGCTTTTGGTAGGCCTGACCAGGGAATAACACTTTGTCATGGCGAGAACAGGAATTTAAGTATTTAAAAATAAAGATGATGGCCATGGATGCCAATAAAATCATGTTCCAAAATATCTTTGTTCCAACTAATAAAGATTTAGGGCTGCTCCTGAGAAGTGGCACATCGTGGTTTTAACTTGGTGTTTCAAATCATCTTCACCGCCAGGACTTAGCACTTAGTTGGCCTTCAAGTGAAAAAAAAATATATATATATAATTGGTGCCTCTTTGCACAAGATTTTCTTTACACTACAGGTTTTTATTAAGACTACAATGTTTTACTATACAGTTTAAGACCATAGGCAAGCAGTGAAATGGTTTACTGCAAAGCGATGCTTAGTGAAATCTCAGTTAGTAACCGTGTCAGCTGGAGTCCTGAGCTAGCAAAATATTTAAATATTGGCAGTACTGTAAAAATACAGCTATTTCTTTGGATTTTAAAAATACTATGCATGAGCTGAGTGCTGAATCGAGGCCATATAGTGTTTCGTCTGTGCTGGCTGTCTAGACTCTTACAGATGTTTTTCTGCAAAGGCTTTGGCATGCTTTGTATTTGTGCTAGGAGTGGGAACCAGTCCTCCTCTTGCCCTTTTCTCAGCAGCCCTCCCCAAACCCATAGTGTCAGAAAAGGCCAAGGCTTAGGGACACAAGGAAATTAGGATCATTCAGGTCTTGGCAAACAGATGTGGAGTACATCCTAACTTTTATATGCTTCAATGCCCCTGCAAAAGTGCATCTCAATGATGTGCTGAGTGACTTTAAAGCAAACAAAACAAACTAAACTCTTATTTCCCCTTCCCTCTCCTCTTCCCTGCTAGAAACCTAAATAACAGCCACTTTCTACACTTCAAAAATAGACTACGGGGTATGAGAGCAGGGTTTTTTGAAAAGTTGCAGTGCAGTAGGAAGGAAGGATTCAAAGTTTGGAAAGATACTCATGGTTTTTGTATTGGGGGAAAATATTAATCAGTATGTTACCCTTAAACTGGCAGCTGCATTTTAGAATTTTTGTTCTAAACTGTCCATCAAGGCTAATGAGGAAATTTAACTTCAGTTGAAGGTCCTCTGAGAGAGGTGAAGTAAAGTTGTGTGATCCTTCAGAACGTACTTTAATAAGGCATTGAGGAGCACTGGGCAATCACACACACACACATTACTGCATATACTCAAGCACGAGTAATGTTTATGTTGCTACAACAGTCAGGAGTTACCTAAGTGGGTCACATTTGGATTCAGTTTACATTTATAGCAGTGTAGGCTGTTACCCAAGTTTGAGACAGAGATTCTCATTCTGAAGGTTTTCCTTCTAAACTTTCTCTCCTTGCATCGCAAACCCCTTTTAAGATCAGTTCTGTTCAAAATGGGATGAGAAACTGAAGTTCCTTCTGAGTTTGGGTAAAACCCACAGCATTTAGACGGGTTTCCATACAAAAATCCCCCTTCTCCACTCCTCAAAAATAGTATTCCTTTTCATTAAAAGTGTTTGGTTCCTGCCTGTGAGAACATATTTGATTCCTTTTGTTCAAGCCGAGTGAGTATCTGGAAACACAGCTTTGAGATGATCAGGTGCACAGTAGCACTGTCCCATCGCCACTATTTACCTGTTACAGTTCGTACAGGAACTAGGGAGAGCATAGAATGTGGAGCCACTACGATGGCTTTTCTTGTATTCATAGAATCATAGAATCATTATGGTTGGAAGGGACCTCCAGGGTCATCAAGTCCAACCTTTATCAGCTTGAAATGAAGACCTGAGAGTGTCACATATGCCCAGTGACTGAACAGAACACATGGAAGACATGTTGATGTGATTTATTTCAGCAAAAGGCATAAACCTGGTTATGTGTCTACAGCACAGGCTCATGGCTGTCTTACAACATCAATTTTAGATGGACACTGATTAGACTACTTCAGCTTTGTTGTACAGACGAGGCTTGTTATAGGAAACAGACCCAGCACCCTCCTTAACCCCACAGGTACGTGGTGGGATGTGGCTGGTGAAACATACCTCAGCTGGAAAGAATTAGATTGCCCCGCATCTCAGAATTGTGATCCCTGCTAGCCTGCACCAAAAAAAGCCCCATAACATTTTGAGGTATTGGATATGTTTCAGACTACTAACTGTGACCAATTTTCCCTTACGTCTTTCTATTCCATCTCCCCCGCTGCCTAGCCAATGCTACCTGCCACTGCTGTGAGGAGAGCCAGGTTCATTACATAAATACCCTCAGCCCATTTTACTGACAGTTCTTCCTGCCGAGTCAGGAATTTTACTCGAATTTTGCATAGCTGTCCCTGAATAATCCTGACTTCTGGAGAACACTGTAATGCTCTACAAAGAAACTCTCCTAACTAAAAATCACTGGAAAAATCAAAATACATCTGAGGAACGAAAGATTTGGAGAAACAAGCACAGTTTTTCTCAGAGGTCTACACAGAACATTGACCTGGTGTGATACCTCATAGCCAAGGCCAATACTTAAGAGACTGGTTTCTAGAGAAGTATGCAAGAAACTCTGACCAAGGATTTTTTCTAATTCTCCGTAGCTTTTTGCTGTTTTATAAAAAATGATCCTCTGTGCAAGGAAGATCATGCCTAATCAGTTTTGAACCCTGATACATTGTGGCAAGGATTTGCACAACTTACCAATACCTGAAGTCAAATTTCAGTTTCAGTATGTTTCAGTACCTTGATTGTCTTTCACCACTGTTAAAACTCACCTCTTACCTTACTGAGTCAGCGTAAGCAGAGTATCACATTGACTTCCTTGTGCTATAACGTTACATCCCTCTCTCAGAACTCCATATATTCATCTTCTTTTTTCTCTAGCCACATCCATCTTTTCCACAAACCTTTCACTTTGCCTATCTGTTTTGGTTTTATTCAGGCACCACAGATGAATTCCAAGTTCCTTTTGAGAAACAGGCTCAACTTGAAACGTGTTCATTTCCACCCTTTACAGGTCCTAATGATCCATCTGCATGCTGTGCTCCTTGCTGTCGATGGAGCAGACACTTCCGCTGAGTTATCCACCACCCCCGTTTTGTTACATGTCCTCAAACAGGATATGTGTGATTCCTTTTGGCTTCCACCGGGGCATCCTGTCTGGTGCTTTGTAGGCTATTCATAGGGCAGTAATCAAATTGGTCACTATGAAGACATAATTTGGATTTTTGCACAATTTTAACTCTTGACGCAGCCACTGTGCCATCACTTGGGGACCATTTGAGATGTCCAGTGGAATTGTATCAATCAGCCAGCTAGGGTGAATCACTAGGAGTTTAATTTGGTCACATAGCCAGATTGATCATCTCTATTTTCAGGTAGTCTCCTTTGTTCATTATCATGGCCCAAGAACCTGTAATCAGGGCTTTATTACTTCTGCCAAAAAACCCCCAGAAATACAGAAATTCAGTGCTTCCTACACCATAACCACTGCTCCTTACACCACTATCTCCTGTGAAAGTTACACCAGGTAGTGAGAACTGGTAATCATAGCACAAGGAGTTCAATTTAGAAGATCCGGGGTCACTCTGACTACTGACTAATGTACATGGCCAGCAGCTGCCAGGCTCTTAGGAAAAGGAGGTGCCCAAGAAGCATTAAAAAGACCAGTCAAGGTTAGCAGTGGGGTGGAATATAGAAAGGTTAGTTTAACTAACAGTAATAATTTCTGTTAACCCACTGCCATCGGACCAGCCACTGCTTTAGGCCCCTTTGCCTTTTATATAAATCTCTCAAATCCCTGTCCCACCCTAGTTAGGCTGATTTGTTTAATGACTCCAAATAAAGGAGCTGATTCGTGTGCAATATATCCTTTATACCATGAGCACCAGCAAACCACCTGTCTGTCCCCTTGCCACATGCCTTTGACAGTTCACACAGCAGAACTAGCTCTTGGGTTCCCAAATTTGCATGATGGGAAATATAAGCAAATGACTGAGTTGTAGACTCCTGTGCTCTGAAAACCGAGTTTGGGGGGAGCGACGATTGAGGGAAAGGTGTGTTTGGTTACTGACTTCAAAATAACATCGGGCGCTTTGAGAGTGGTGCAGGGAGAGGGATTCTGTGGGGCTTGTTCCACTTTCTGAGCTCTTCCGACCACCATTAAGAAAAAAATACACCAGTCCACAAGCCTGTTGATAAAATGCAGCAGATGGCAGTAATGTACAAAGGGAACACAATCCTTTGCTTATCTCAGGATTACCCTGAGCGTCCAGACTTCACCCTTCTTCTCACCGATCTAGAGCTGCTAAATGTCCCCGTTTCCCTCACCTGGATCTCGACCCACTTCAGTCTATTTGTCAGCAAATGTCTTAGAGCGTGAATCAGAAGGGAAGATTCAAAGCTGAATGCCTTTACAAGTTCAAAGGAACATCACTGAGATGCCATCAGCATAAATAAATAACTTGAAAAGAAATAACTGCTGGCATTAAGACACACCTATTTGGAATAATAATGTCATCTTGGCTTCATTTTAGCTGTATTTTTAAAGCACCTGTGCAGCACTTACGAGGGTGAATCAGATAAATAAAATTTTATGGCTTTTAAAAAGCATACTTCCTGGATTCATGGCTGTTTGGAAAAGATAGAGCAGTACGACTCTCCTGAATGCTATCGGTGACAGAATTTAGTTACATTTTCTGCAAAATATGTAAAAACTTTCAGCTAAAACAGGTCACGTCTTACTGAGAAACATTAAGTATAATTGACCTGGTTCAAGAGATGATGATATCGTTTTTAGCAAGTCCTAAGAATATTTAACTAAAAATGAAGGGGAAAAAAAAAAACCTGTTTGATGTCACTCAGAAGACCTTTAGGAGGGAGATGTCCTGAGTCCTTCCCATTACTGGTCTGTGATGCCCCAGCTCATTCTCTCTCTGTCAGATTAATAACTTCAGGCTCCAACTCACAGCTTGTGTGGTTTGAGCTGGAGCTTTATGTTATGGACAGAATCTGGCAGAATTAGCTGCAAGGTGCTGCATGTGATTTGCAGCCACTGCTGGCACACGTACCAAACCTGAGATCGGCAATGCTTTGTGTTAATATCATGGAATCATAGAATAAAGTCATGGAATCATTGAGGTTGGAAGAGACCTCCAAGCTCACCCAGTCCAACCCCCACCTCCATCCCCACTCACCCACAGCACCCAGTGCTACATCCAGACACCTCTTGAACACCTCCAGGGACGGTGACTCCACCACCTCCCTGGGCAGCCCATTCCTTGGGTGACCTGTGTGTGGGTGAAGCTCTTTAAGACATAGAACTCAAGACAACACTGGATACTGTCTGTCTTGAGAAGGATTTTTTTTAAGGAGCAGTAATGCTTCCTTCTCCTTCATCAGTGACCAGGAAAGTAAATGAATAGCCTAATCCTCACCTTTTTTACTGGAAAAAGTTCTCTTTCTGTTTTGAAAATGACATCTACATTTTTTTTCACAAAATCACTGCAACAGCCAACCCCATTGCAAAAAAATATATAAATTATCATCACTAGGGGACAATAACAACATTCACGTACTGAACGTCAGTGGTGATTAGAACATGCTGAGAAAAACTACACTGCAGATAACACCTATGGATATAGAGCCCATTTGCACTTGTGGGTGAAATACCTGGGATCAAGTCTAAGCAAAAATATTTTGACAAAGAGAAGCTGATCTAGCAAGAGTCTTGAAGAATTCCTACCACCTGACTGTAGTTGTTGCCTTTCCCAAGGGAACCAAAGTCCAGTTTCCAACAAAAGTTTCAGCCCAGAGGCTTGAAGACAGCAAACCAGGTTCCTGCCACCCATGGTTCAGGTCACTGTGGGCGGTGACACTTTGTTTTCAGAATGAAAAATGGCATTCTTAAAATGATTCATACTTTTCATACATCTCCACACCCAGTGTTTCCCCTCAAGAAAAACAGATTCTGGAACAATCCGAGCCAATGAAAAGGAAATGAATGATTTCATGACTTTAACAGCAACTTGGAGGCCAGGCTGTTGGCACCCCATCTGATTACTGCATGTGACACCTTTTATCCCTAGGGGGTTATTGGCTTAACAAGTATACTGTAATGTTATTCCCATCTAAAGAGAAGGCAAAACTCTCTTTTCTATCAGTATTGTGATGGATGCAAAGGAACACCACCATTTGTAAAATAAATCAAAGCAAATCATGTAAACCCCTGCCCTGTTCTGAACTGAATTCAGCACGAATACCTGAGCATTTATGGAAAATCACTCCCAGGTTTCACAGTAACGACAACAGCAGCACTTTAGCCCTTAAAAGGAAGATGTTACTACACTGCACTGCACAGAGAAGATAGGAAGATTACTACCATAACCCCAATTATCTTGGATATGTCCTTAACATTAAATTTAATCTTCCCATTTTTCCCAGCCAATGAGGCATATGGAGCATGATGTGCTGCTGCTGGCTGAATGCTTATGTACACCTGTGTTAAGAGAAATTGTTATTCCTGTATTTTGTGGATTTTAGTTTCAAGCTATGCCTGTCACTTTAATGTCTTTTTATGGCCTATTTTTTATTTTTATGAGGAATATTACACGATGCTTTCTCAAAACCCCAAACCAATTATATCAAAAGAAGTATCTGAGTCAAATTCAGAATCTAAATATCTCGATTTTTTTGAAAAACAATTATAAATTTAGGTTTTCCTTTGAATATGGCAAACCAGAAATGATCCGACAGGGATTGGCAATACTGCAGAGTCAGTTGATCGGGTCATTCTGTGTGTGAGAAATAAGGCAGTGCTCAATTTCCCCTGCAGATGAATGCGGAGACATCGGAAAGGATAATTACAAGAAACAGAGACTCAAAGAGGGAGAATATATTCTCTTAAAAATAGCAAAATACCAAAAGCACGATGGAAAAAACCCCACAACATATATCAAAAGTAGAAGTATCTATTACTGCTCTGTAGGCAGCAGGAAAAGATAACACCAAATGGGAAACATGAGTTTGTTTTGTGGGTGCAAAAGGAAATTTGTGGAAATTTTATCTGCTTATTTTATTCCTGTTTAAACTGGTTTACTTTAAATCACGGCATATACTATTTATATAGACTTAAACAGAATATTAATTAGAAGTGATGGTTAAGCCTGAATATAAATCAAGATGTTAAGTGAGTAGTCTCAGTGGACATTTATAATTAGCATTTTAATGTATAAGTAGATGTTAATTGCAAGCTACCCAAAGAACTGTAGAAAAATCTCTAGTTTTGAGTATGGAGGGGTTTGGGTTTGAGATGATTGTGTTTACTCATGCCATGAATTTGGATGAACATGGGTTTTCTTGGCTTTCAGATCTCCTGAACCCACAGCAAGCAGATTTTCTTAATGTCTGTTCTCAGTCAAAGAAGAATCTGGCTAGGATTTCTTTGACCCAAGGATGCTGGATGGCCTTTTTACCCATCCTTCACTGAGAGCAGCTGTGTAAGTGCTGAGTAGTAGCAGAGCAACACGTGCAAGTAGTGTTCTGCTGCCTGCACGCCAAGAGCACAGCACGAGTGCCCTGTCCCTGCCATCACCCAGCATTGCTCACTGCGGTCTGAGAGCAGCCTGAGCACTCGCTCCGCTCCACACGCTGCTGCCGCTGGGAAGGGAGTTGGAATTTAAATGATAATTTCATTAGGGATTCACAAGTCTCAACACAATCACCTGACTCTCTGTCGGCTGTGCAGCTCTGCAGTGCCAGCAGTAGTTAAGGGCCTAGTTTTGTCTGCAGTGCAAGCACGTGAAAGGGAGAGGAGAGACACACCATGTAGCAACATAACATTTTAAAAAAATGTTTTAAAACAAAGACTTAAAATCTTTTATATTGTCTAAATATCAATATATCACATAGTGTTCTTTCTAAAAAACCACTTTAATTCTGAATATATTTTAAATGCAGCCTTTGTGAAAATATTATTTTTCTAACTAGAAACCTGCTTCCAAATCAGTATTTTTACATTGTTTTCACCTATACTAACAGGACTCACACCAGAAAATAACAGCATTACTAATTTAATCCATCGTCACTATTAGCACTGCACAACTGGTAGTAATTTACACCATATGTTAAAAATACTACTTAATCCAGAAGGAATATATTATAATACACTATTTGATCTTCCTGTGTAAAGCAATAAAGAAAAATATACATGAAGCCAATCTGAGCATTCGTATTCTGACATTTGATTAAATTTTACTTTGATAAGAAATAAATGATTGAAATTAAACACGAGTAAAAAGTGTGTGTGGGGGAAATGTAATGTTTTTTTCATTATTATTATTATTATTATTTATTTATTTATTTATTTATTTTGGGTTTGTAGGAGACCTTTCTTAAAAATATGTTGAAAAAATCAAATAATTTTTAGCTACTAATGATTAGGTCTCTGCTATTGTGCCATCCAAGACTTCTGAAGGTTTTTACAAAAGCCTGCACCATCGGTGTTCTCTGCTAACAACCAAAGAAGCAGAGCTGTAGAAAGTGTAAATTGCTCCAAATACCACAATATACCTGGGAGAGTGAGAGACAAACTCCAAGCCCCCTGACTTGTTTCCATCTCCTCTGCTGTGTCAGCAGTGAAGCAGAGCACCAGTGAGACAGGAACAGGGTATGTAGGCTTTACATTTCCACGGGTGGATTCCAGCAGGTTTTGTGAAAACAACCTCATTAAGAGCCAGGTTTTTAGATTGCTCCAATCCCCTACAAATATGCATCTTTCCTTTCCTGATCAGTGTGGAAGTAGCAGAGATTTACAGGAGGTCTCAGCAGCTGGAGCCCAAAGTCTGCGCATGTGAGCAAGCTACCAGCTGGCTGTAAGAGATGAAGGCAACCAAACTTGATTCCACAACTTAAAAAGCAAAGCAAAATAGTAAACACCTCTTTTGTCTGTCAACAGAAGTGAGAGTCTCTAACTGGTTTTAATCAGCTGCACAGCAAATGTTGCTGTAATTATTCTTTACAGGATATACACTTTGTAAAAGATCAGGAAGGTTGACCAGCTGTACTCTGCACATCTTCAACCCTTCCCAGTCTCTTACGGAATGAATCTCTTCTTCTGAATGTGCATACAATATGTGGTAACAAGGTAATAGTGTTGGCTCCTTGTTGGCTGTCTCGGACCATAATATAACCACATCATTGCAGTCTCAAAGCATCCCACTCACTTGTCAGGCCTCAACTGCAGTTCTCAGGAGCCCATTGTAAGGATACTCAGGCAAGGCAGAAAGGATAATGTGTGGATTCATCTATGCATGGGTAAAAAGCTTAAGTAAAGCACAACAGAAAACAAAATCAGGGAAACGTAGCTAAAGAACAACTCAGAATAAGAATCCAATAAAATAAAAACTTGGTGAAAATCGTCACGAGCTCTAAAACTGTATCTATCACCCTTATGAAATCACAGGGTGAAGTACTCCGTGAGAGCATCGTGTAATCAGACAGAATCATAGCTGCCAAAGTTTTAGACCAGAGTGGTATTTGCAATTTTCACTTCTTTTTAGCGATAGATACTGTTCCTCTCTGCTCTCCCCCTGGTACGAGGCAGTGTGGGGGGGATCTGCACAGGTACAATAAGCCTGTCAGGAGATGGGTCTGACAGTCCAAACGCATCTGAAATCATTGGAATACAAAGAAAACTGTCAGGTGGTAAATGTTACTAAAGTCACTGTCCTTCAGCACTTGGAAGACATTATCGTGTGCCATCCAAAACTCTCAAGTGAGTTTATACTTACAACAGAGGGGTAGGTATTAGTACAAACCACTTAACCAATAAACCCAGGGAGCACTCGGGTGAAATGAAGTGTCATATTCTTACAACAGAAAAATTCCTGCCAATTATCAAGGATGTTTGCTAGTTTCCAAATTTGGACATTTCAGCTGCCCGATCTTCCAAAAACGAGGCATTTGGAAACAATCCAGAAAATCATTAGGATTGTTCTATTTACACGACTCTAAGTTTTTGTCGAAGCAAGGCAGATACCAATAATGTATTAAATTTTGAGAGGTCCAGCACTAAACTGCTGCATCCATTATTGCTCTCTAGTAATAAGGCAGGTGCCTAATAATTTCCAGAGTTCATCCCAGTATCTTTGTCTTACACGTGCACTGCTTGCTCTTTGTTTAAAGTCAGTCCTGTAATCAGACACAAGCTGCCTTTTTCATTCATTGCTGCGAATGATTTCCATGAACAAGTCTCCAAAATACAGGATATGTGAGCTTACAGGAAATGTTATGGACACTAAGGAAAGAAAACATGCAATATTCTTGTCTAATCCATTTCAGAACTCTGGCAGACATTGTTTCCTGAATCAGGACACTGGCACCTTCTGAGGTGTGATCACATCCCCCTGCCGCGTGCAATACGAAATGGGTTTGAAGGCAGCCTGTGATTTCATGATATCATGAAGTTGAATTTCACACTTACACTCGTCCTGGGTAAAACCCACAATGCCCGTGGAATTTGAAACACTGACACAATACAGAGCCTCCCAGCTGGTTCAAATGTGTTTATGGCCTCGGATGAAGAACTTTGCAGTGGCAGGCTGTAATGCCAGAGCAGGTACTAGAATCACAGAATCATAGAACCATAGAATCATTCTGGTTGGAAGGGACCTCCAGGGTCATCAAGTCCAACCTTTATCCCATCATATTCCTAACCATCAGACCATCAGACCATGGCCTCAAGTGCCTCATCAACCCATTTTTTGAACACCCCCAGGGACGGTGACTCCACCACCTCCCTGGGCAGCCCATTCCAGTGCCTTTGAGCTACTCTGACCTTGAGACACTTTCCAGAGCCTCCATTTTACCATGGCTGGTGCAGACTGCACAGAAAACACGGCCTGAATAAGAGCGTGCTCCAAGCAAATGGGACTAAATCCTCTCCTGATCCCCTCTTCTGTTCTAGGGGTGGCACGTGCACAGGCTTTGTTTTTAAGTAAATGTTGCTGTAAATTCTAGATGTTTTTCCTCAGGGAAGACAAGATTTAAACAGGGTCAAGTTTCTGAAATGAAACAGAATCAGTTTTATGGTAGTTTGCACGTCGGTGTGTTCTCTAGTCTACGTGTGTTACAGAAAAGAACTGACTCCTTTACACACACATCGTGTTTTGAAACACACAGGTGATTAAAACTCAAGAAACTATGGTATGATGCATAAATGGAAAGTAGAGTGCTGCTGTACCACTTCCTACATTGCTAACCCACGCGAAATGGTCAGGGTTCGTAAATGTTTTTACGGCCATTGGTTATGGATGAGGAATATTGAATGGCCAAATAACAGCTACTCAAGGTTTCCACTTGTTCTGCAAGTTGCTTTTTTCGTTACTCAGCACCCGCTGCAGATTTACACAGTAGGTTTGGGACTAGCTGTTAATTTGGAGCATTCCCATTTCCAAGACACGCTTGTTTGCAAGTTAGGTTGCAAATCCAGCTCTAAAATATGAGATCATTTCTACTTAGCAGATCAAAATTATGTGTTTCTTGGCAGACTTGACTTCAACCAGAAGACATGACTTTGGGGACAGCAGCACAGTGTTTATCCCCCTAAAATAACTGGAGATTTTCTGTACATGCTATTTATACTGGTTCTTTCAGTCAAATTTAATAGCCAGTATTAAATTCAGAATAACAGTAAATAGTAAAGGCTTGGCTGTTTCCTTCCCTAAAAAAAAAATAAATAAACAAATTCAGGAAAACCCCACTAAAGATCTTTTTATGAATATACAATGGACAAAACAAATTCAAGTCAAATTCTTCACCTGTTCAGCAGAGTACAAAATATTAGTGATCAATTACAATATAAAAATGCTTTAGAAAGATTGCTAACCACTTAACTTCGGTCCCAAAGTATTATTTATGTATTACTGTGTGGGAAAGTTATTCAGATAATAAATATCACACATTATTTAATGAAGAACGTGCTAATTAATGCAGCTCTTGCAGCAGTCCTTAGAAGGGTATAAACATCAAAGCTCCTTCAGCAGAGAGGTGCTGGGAATCCTCTCTTGATCAGTCACTTTTTGGGTGTTGTTCACTTTGGGCTACAAGTAGAAGATAATAAAAAAACCCCAGACCCCCACAGCGTAGAATTGTTCTCTAATTCACTAATGCAGGATGTTAGCAACCACAAAAGGCAAATATTAAGCTCCTACAGCAATATTAATTTGGTCCCAATGTACAGCTGGTTTATTTTACAGTACGCCCTAAGCAGCAGAAGTATAGCAATCAATGTATTCAGTTAATTTTATTACTGAGTTGGATTTTATTATCAGGCAAGGGTCTAATTATATTTTTCCAAACAAGTGTGGGCAGTTCAGTTGGTTTGTTTCAGATGTTAATAACTTACTCTCAAAAAATTGTGAAGCTGCTGCGGTTCGAGAGAGGCCATAAACCTGAATAAATGGAACAAGGAAAACAGGAGACAGACTGTCTCCATTCAGTGTGGCAGAGCTGACCCAAGAACGTATTAACATTTGCATTTCCTGACTTCTTACATTTTAACGGGGTAACTGTATGTGTGCATGAATGCAGGGTTTCATTTTTGTATTTTCGCATTTAATTTCCCAAGTTTGGTGTTTTTTCAAGAAAGAGGGAGAGCGAATAAAACCACAAAGCTTGCTGTTTATGCAGCCTGATGAAGCTGATTTGGTGCTTCTGATGTGGTATTCTCTGTGCGCTGGGTAAGGCACACAGGGGTAAGTGTTTCTCCACTGGGCAGTTCAGAAGAGTCCTCTGAGCTGCCACTGTCCTTTGGATACAGCTTGAATCTCCCGATTAATGAAGTTCCTCAGGAAAACAGTGTACATACTATAGATAACTGAGCTACAGCTCTGAGAATGTGTACAATTTACTCACGGCATGAATCTCAAACTGTTCATGCTGGGCATTCATGCAGCATTGTACAAACTGGTTCTGGGATAAAGGTTGGACTTGATGACCCTGGAGGTCCCTTCCAACCATAATGATTCTATGATTCTGTGATTCTATGATTCTAAAGATGCAGCTTTTGTAGCAGTTTTCTGCTCCCTTAAGCCTACCCACAGAGGACAGCAGCAAAAGCTGATAAAATAAATTTGGATACTTACAGTGCGCATTGAAAAGCAGCTGCCAAATGGCAGCAGTTCTTTATTATTGATCCTCTCTATCCTCACACTAACGTGAACTTCTCAACCTGCAAGAACTCCTCAACCACACAAACCTCACCACCTTGTGAAAGAGGCACTATGAAAAAGCATGTGATGAGCAAAGCATAGGCATTTGACTTCCACACTCTGAGGAAGCACAAGGAGAATTCTCAATCAGTCGCATGGAGTATGGACTAAGAAGGTGGAAGAGTGCAGCACTTCCCTAGGGTCGTCCATTATCCTTAACAAACCCGTGCACAAAAGTTTTCATGAGGTTCTGCTTTTGTCCAGCATCACTATTTGGACATTAAGAAAAATTCCTTCCCTGTGAGGGTGATTGGGTGTGGGAATGGGTTGCCCAGGGAGGTGGTGGAGTCACCGTCCCTGGAGGTGTTCAAGAGGTGTCTGGATGTGGCGCTGGGTGCTGTGGGTGAGTGGGGATGGAGGTGGGGGTTGGACTGGGTGAGCTTGAAGGTCTCTTCCAGCCTCAATAATTCTGTGATTCTCTAGGGCCAAAGATCAAATATGAAATGAATCATTCAGATTTTGACTTTGTTTTGTCTATTAGTTTAAGAAACAGAGTGCAACTGGAGAGCTGCACGCAGTAGAAGCTCTCTGGCTAAGCTCCATGATCCATGGCAGACACTGAGCCACAGCCAGACTGTGACCTTCTGAAGATCTGCAGGAATTAGATGCAGACCAGCGTTTGCTCGCGGGATGGTGTAACTAACATGGCACATTGCCCTTCCTTATCTGAAAAGTTGATCCAGCTGTGGGCAGGGTTTCTCTGCTCCACATATTGGGCCACCCAAAGCAAACATGACATGATTTAACTCCTACTTATCTTCTGATACTGTATTTCAATCTTGCATTCACATCTTCCAATACAGAATGTACTTTGAAAATAATTTTAAAATTTCACTCATGAGTATCAGTGACAACTTCTTATGGTAAGTGCCCACTCTAATAATGACATCCTGAGATGCTAAAGCCTCCTTTTCTCTAGGCATCAAAAGCACTTTATGGACATTCGTTAATCCTATCCTCATTTTGAAAATAGGAGAATTAGGCACATGGAAGCGCAGTTGCCAGAAAACACAAAGCAAATCAAAGGAAGAGTAAATGACACCTGTTCCCTTCTCCCAGACTATCTCCTCCTCACACCTCAAGCTCCCAGCAATTAATCCTAAACTAAAGGAGCAGACTGAGATAGCCCCCAACCCTGAAGCACAATCCACCTCATAGGAATGTTGCTCAGCTTTGTTCAGCAGCACTGTTTGGAATCAGTGGCCGGAGACCCAGTGCAGAAGAGGAACTTTGGCCAATTTTCAGCTCTTTGCAGAACAGCTGCAAACAGCAGCCTTATGGAGGAACACGTGCTTTGACCAAAGGGATTTATCGCAAGGGTTTTGCTTTTTACCAGTTTACAACATAGACTGATAATTCTAAGTTTTCTTTGAAACTATTTTGTCATTTAAAACTTTTTCAATAATTTCTGCCTTCGTCTCCAGGTTTGATCATTTTTACCATGAAACCTGAATGGAATCCCACCCCAGTTCTACCACTGCATGGATAACTGTGTGACATGGACCTACCTACGTGGCTTCCATCGGAGCAGAAGTCACAGATTTTTACCTTTGCACATACATCAGTGACCAATTTGGCTCATGAAGTCAGATGGCTCTTTTGTCTAGGTGAGCTCACAAAAATCCCCGAGTTGTTACTCTCTTTAAAGCCAGCCATACAGTTTAAGGCCTCCAAACCCAGATCAAATACCCTTGGAAAGATGGCAACATATGGAGAACATCAGCATTTTGCTAAAGCACAGTTGGTTTGCCAAATCATGTCCTTCTCTGGAGGACTGCCACCCCAGACCTGGAGGATGTAAAAAGCAAAAGACTTCTGCTTTTTAAAGAATGGCAAAATGTTGTCAGATCATAAGATATATGAAAAAAATACTGCCAGCTGCTCAATTTCCTGAAACGTTCTGAGAGAGTGCAGAGCAGATGAGAGGGCAGGTTTTGGCTTAGGATCAGGAAATATCTTGTACTGGAACAATCAGCTGACATGCAAGAAAAAGCCTGAAAACCTGTAGAATTAATTATGTAATGTACACGTTTCCCATAACCTCAATTTTCAAACTCAGAATAATTTACAATAATTAAATGAATTCCCAAGCTCAGGTCAGGACATGAGAGTTGTTGAAATGCTGGTAATTACTAATGCATGATGTATTTTCTTTGACCTTTCCTACGACTGGAAGTCACAATTTATTTATTTATTTATTTATTTAGGGAAAGGAACAGGGTAATGAAGGCCAGCAGGTCTTGGGGGAAAAAAAATTCCATAGGGAGGAAAAACCTAAGTTTTTCAAAATTCTAGATTATTTCTTTATATCTATGATTTGACTGGATTTTAGCAGCATAGTATTGACTGCTCTGCTCTTAACTGCACGCAGCTCTGAAATGAAAAGTGACAATAACATGATTTATATGTGCCATAGTAGAACGAGGTTTTGTTCTGCTGCTGTTTGTGCTGTTTGAAGGAATAAGCTTTTAGGGTGCCAAAATTATTGCTAGCCTTGTTAACCACTTTGGAAGCAAAACAGCTGACATAAGGATTACCAGATCTGTCCCTTTATGGAAGTGCAATAAGACAGAAAATCATTTCATTGTCAGGTAATGCTTCAGTTTACATTACCCGATTAGGTTTGCAATAAGCTACAGACAGGTTTGGTAGTGTCACTTGGAATACTAAACCTGGAAGGAGTACTGGCGCACTGTCCAGTCTCCCAACACCAGTGGGTGGCCTTCACAGCTGGTGGGACCTCTGGTCACCCAACCCAGCGACATGCACACAGCTGAGAACAGACCTGGGCACTTCATCGCTCATATTTTATAATTTGTCTCCAAACTAGGTAACAAGCTCAGCTTGTAGCCTACAGGTATTAATCCACCAAACACTTGGCTCGTTAGTCTGATCAGACAATGGAAAGACCACACAACCGTGTGGATTGTTCAGCAGCCCTGACCCCACTCATTCACACACATGTAATAGCCCTGCCATTCACTCATGCATAGAAATGAGCACAAAAGCAAACAATGCTGTGCTCACTCATTCGCTTAATTAGTTAGTCACTGTTTCACTCACTTGGTTGACTCAGTCCTTCATATTCACAGCTTTAGGATCTCATCTCACTTCCCCAGTGAGTAATGCCAATTAAAATTCACTTAAGACCCACGTAGATTGAGAAAATCAGCATTACGCCCCCAGTCTGACAGATACCAAGCTTCAGGAAGCAATCTCTCAGTGTGACTCGGGAGTACACGAGGTCTTAAGTAGAAGTTCGGTGCCTTGCCTAGCCTCCTCTTTTTCTCCTTTTTGCCTCACTTGCTTTGAAAGAAAAAGACGTGATTCCGCCCTTGGTATTATCTATTTAAGTAAGCATTACTGGGAGCAAAACGTGGTCTTCTGCATGTCAATTATAGACAAGGCTTTAAGGTAGCTGCCAGCAATCCATCCTTCACCAAGCGTTCCTCAGCATCACTGCCTGTGCAGACACTCATTTGTTTCAAAACTTTCTTGGCTGAAGTCCAGCGCCCTTAAATGTCTCTGAATTGTAGGTTTTGTACCCAGCACGAAGGCTTCAGAGAGGAAAGTGGTACATAGCATTTTTCAATTTTAAAAACCAATGACCTTTTTAATTCTATGACACGTGCCTGATACAAATTCAAACTGGTGATTGCTTCCATCACATGTCTGACTAGGACATTCAGCTGACACCCGAAATGTCATGTTGTCTGCCCAGGTCCTGCATCACTCTGTGGCAGACTTTAATGTGCAGGTCCCTCTGTATTTGTACACATAGATAAATCACTGCAGCGGTGATCCCTTCTGTCATAAGGCACAAAAAAATCCTTACCACCCTCTGATTTTAGAAACAGGACATTATTTTCCCAGTAGTAGCTTTCTCAGACCAGCAGTAGAGTGATTTTTGGTCTCACCGTTTTGTTCTTCAGAGAAATGTGTATGATAAAGAACCTCATATTTGGCAAAAGACTGCCAAATAACTAGAAATCCTTACAGCCAGGGGGTAAACTCATTGACAAGATGTCCCAGCAGCCAATGGGTCTGTGCAATCCTTGTTTAAAATCTGCATTTGTTTGTGTACGTTTTCATTGAGGGCTAAGACTGGAAAACAAAGAGCCAAGGGTGCTGGAAGGGACCTGGTCCTGGGGTATGGTCCTGGACTCGACAGAAACTTTTTTCAACCCATGTCGAAAAGACAGAATTTGGAATAAACTATTGTTTGAAAAGAGTCCTGAATCATGAGGGACACAACCCAGAAGCATATTTAAATCCGATATGCACTTTGTCCATCCCCATAAACCTTTGTGAAGAACATCTTATTTTTACGACTCGCATTACATGGGGTTTATTTAATGTGTGGATGAGTATAACTATCTTTTCACTTTCACTGTAAAGTCTTTACAATACATCTTCTTAAATAGACTTTCTTGACAACATAATTTACTAGTCCTGGCAGGATTTAGCAGATTATCAAATTCACTTTCAAAGTGTAGGTATTGCCAGTCTTCTCCTCTAAAGGCAAGGAGACCAGGATTTTTTTTCAGTTTAATCAAGTTTATGTTGCTAAACAATGTTTTCATTTTTGCCTTTATGAAAATAAAAGGGAAAAACAAGCAGGCAAGGATGGGAAAGTATTCTTCTTACACAACTGAAGCAGCTTCCATGACCACAAAATAAACAGAAGTAGATTTTTTGAAGTGAAACCATTACCCACAGATAGTTTATAAAGTTAAATGAATTTCCAATAGAAGCCAGGGGCAGTCAATTAATCCCTTTCACAAACTGAAGTGAAGGATCACATGCAGTAAGCCTTATCTTTGCACGTTAAAAAATGTTAACAGAGAATCACTTACATTGCTTCTGTTGTGTGGAAGTAACACTGGAGTTTTCCTTTCGGCAACATTTCTGCTTAGTCCCAGTACAGGACACCACCCTGTATTTGATACAGGGTCATGGTTGGAGTTTACTCTTTGCTCTCACTTCCACCTCTAGTTGTCTTGCACCCCCTTCCTTCAAATGGGATGTTTAGAGGTAAAAAAGTCTCCTGGAACTCAGTCTGTTGGAGCTGAGGTGGCTCCATGTGAAATACCTTTATGGTGATCCGTGGGGCAAATGTTCAGTGGGAGGCCAGGCAGCTTTTGGTTACCTGGGGGCAAAGGGCTGCTTCTGCAGAGTGAAGGACCAGCTGCACGTGTGACCATTCTGAGCATCAGAGGCAGACAGCCCCTAAATGGCACAGAAACCTGGGCATTTTCCTGTCTCCAGCAGCACTCCATGAAATCTTGGTCATGTTTATCAATGTCCTCGCTGCTGCGCCTTCTTTGATGCGTGCAGTCTGTTTCATTTCCATGGTGCTCTGGTGTCAGTACTGAGAGGCAGGAGCTACCCCTACACTTGGCACCGTACACATTCTGCACCCTGCCTGGGTCCACCTCCCAACAATCTCTGGTGATGTGAGTCCCCAAGCACCGGGTCTTGTGACACAGGGCTGATGGGGAATGGCTGAGGGAGCTGGGGGTGTTCAGCCTGGAGCAGAGGAGGCTCAGGGGGGGGACCTCATGGCTCTCTGCAGCTCCCTGAGAGGAGGTTGG